>LPNX011171604.1:370400-427215 GCA_001517045.1 Pseudotsuga menziesii
TTATTTTGCAGATGCAGGTATTCAGATGCAACATTCTATCCCTTACACACCACAACAAAATGGTGATGCTGAGAGGAAGAACAGATCACTGAAGGAGATGGCAACATGCATGATGGAGGCCAAAACTTTTCCACCAAAGTACTGGGCCGAAGCTATCAACTGTGCAGCATATATTCAGAATAGGGTGCCTCACAAACATCTTGACGGCATGACTCCCTTCGAAGCATGGAGTGGGCACAAGCCAGATGTGACCCATTTCAGGATTTTTGGCTCAAAGGCTTGGGCTAGAATTCCAACAGAGAAGAGGAAGGATTTGCAGCCCCAAAGCCAAGAGTGTATTTTTGTTGGATACTCTGAATATTCAAAAGGGTACAAACTGATAAATTTGAGCACAAACAAAGCCTTCATCGAAAGGAGTGTTCAGTTTGAAGAAGAACCCCTTGCAGCAGTGGAAGTTGGAGAAGCCTCTTCTCCACCTGAACCTCAAGAAGTAAGTAAAGAGTTTGTTGAACATGCTGATTCTGATTTTTCTAATGGAGATAATTTTATTGTAGACCCTAACATCCTACAAGGCCAAAATGGGAAGCCAAGACACTACATGCAGCAGGAGAGCTAGCTGGGGATCCCAATGACCCAAGGAGGACTAGATCTCAATTTGAGAGTGGTATGTGCATGAAGGATCCTATGTTTGCTGAAAAATGATATTTGATGGTGGATTCAGATCCTCAAACATATGAATAATTAGTAGGAGATCCAAGATGGCAAACAGCCATGAAGGAGGAGTTCAGCTCACTTTAGAAGAGCAACACATGGGAGATAGTGGATCTTCCCCTAGGGAGAAAATTAGTCCAGTGTAAGTGGGTCTATAAGACAAAATTTGCTGCTGATGGTTCACCACTGAAGTACAAGTCCAGATTGGTAGCCAAGGGCTACTCATAGGTTAATGGCGTAGATTACAATGAGACCTTTGCCCCAGTGGCAAAGATGGATTCCATCAGGCTAGCCTTAACCATTGCAGCCTCAAGGAAATGGGAGGTACATCACATGGATGTAAAATGTGCCTTCCTAAATGGAGATCTCACTGAAGAGATATATATGCAGCAGCCTCAAGGTTTTGCTACTAACCCTTCTCTTGTGTACAGGTTGAGAAATTCATTGTATGGGCTAAAGCAAGCCCCCAGGGCTTGGTATGCCAAGATCGATAGCTTCTTGCTATCACTGAATTTTGTTCGGTGAAAATCAGATCCAAATGTCTATTTGAAGTTAGTTAATGGTTCATTAATGATCATAGTGTTATATGTTGATGAACTCCTCATTACAGGAAGCTCAAAGGCTGAGATTGCTTCCTTAAAAGGAGCTATGAACCAAGCCTTCTCCATGACAGCTTTGGGGCTCTTAAGTCAATTTTTGGGGCTTGAGATTGCTCAAACAAAAGCTAGAATCAAGGTGCACCAGTCCAAATATGCCTTGGACTTTCTGAACAAATTCAAAATGAAGGATTGCAAAGCAAGCAAACCTCCTTTCCTTTCAGGAGTGAAGCTGGAAGAAGCTGATTCTTCACCGATGGTAAACAATACACTATATAGGCAATTGATTGGATGTTTGTTGTATCTGACACATACTAGACCTGATATTTGTTATGCAGTAAGTGTGGCTTCTAGATACATGGATCAGCCTCATGAGATCGATTGGAAAGCAGCCAAAAGGATCCTTAACTTTGTTCAGGGAACAAGGACACATGGGATCTTCTATAAAGCAAAATCTGATCTTGATTTGATTGGATTTATTGACAGTGATTGGGTAGGTGATAGCACAGACAAAAATTCCACATCAGGATATGTGTTCATGCTTACAAAAGGGCCAATCAGCTGGTCAAGCAAGAAACAGAGTGCCATTGCACTCTCATCTACAGAAGCAGAGTACATAGGAGTTGTTAATGCAACAACTCAATGTTTATGGTTGCAGGGTTTACTTGGAGAGTGTGGCTTCGAACCAGAGTACTCAACTACCATCTACTATGATAACTAGAGTACCATTCAAATCTGCAAAGATCCAGTTCATACGCAGAGAACCAGACACATTGAGATCCATATGCACTACATCAGAGAGCTTGTGCATGATGGCACCATTCAGCTACTCTTATGTTCATCTTCAGAACAAGTAGCTGATATCTTCACCAAAGAATTTTGTGAGAAGACCTTCAGCAATCTCAAATCACTACTGGGGATTTCTGATCATGCTGTGAAGCATGAGTGAAGACAAGAGTCCAAAATTTTGTTTTACAGTCCATGTTTAAGGGAGGATTTTCCCAAGTTGGTTTTGCCTCTTTCCTTGTTTAAATGGACATGCAGTATGTAAAGGGTGACTAAGCCTTGTTGCTAGGCCCTATAATTTTCTGATATATTACTCATAATTCAAGCTTAAGGGGGGGTGTTAGAATAATCAACCCATATTTTACCCACTTAGACATTAATTTAATTATTTTTGTCTTATTAGCCTAGTTCATGTGTCCCACCTTGTGCAAGTTGTCTTTTACCTATCCATAGTGGTCAAACTTTCCTTATTTGACCCATGTAGTGCATGGGAAATCCCAAGGAATCAAATCTGCTTTATTCCTAGCCTCCTAGGCGCCCTTCTGCTTTTTCTGCTTTATTCCCTGCTTTTTCAGTGTTTTAAGGCAAATGGAAAAGCTAGACTAGGTGAGGTGAACTAGTTTTTTGTCCTCTTCATCCTCCACTCTTTTATCCTTGCAAAAGAATGTATGATCTGCCATTCCACCACTCTTTAGCTTGCCTAAGCCATTTTGCTAATTTGTGAGCTCCATGAAAGATTTGGGATCAGCGTTTTACACCTATGGGGGATTTGCTTATTTTTAGTAAGCCTGCGTTATGCTAGATTCGAATTGCTCCTCATGCATTCGAATCCCTGATGTATGTTATTTATTCAGAAACCTATTATGTTATATGGTTGGATATTGTACACTTATTTAATACAGTTTAGTGTTCAGCTCCAATTTCAGTCTCTTTTGTGAGTGATTTTGCATGATCAATTGTTAATTGTTGTGAGTAAAATTAATCTATCACTGGGTTCAATTTCCACAAGTGTAAATAACCTATAAGGAAAATACTATTGTCCATTTTGATTCTCAATGGATTCACAACACTCATTTCATTTTCCGTGAACTTCTGGACACAACACTAGTCTTTTCAGAGGACAGGCATCTTCTTTAGAAGGCGACAAACAAAAGATGAATCTATACAAATGGTTGGGAATGTTAGTGAAGAATGATGATGGGATACCATATGTAAACATAAATTCCCACTTAAAAAGTTACAATTATGTTGTGGTTGATTCTCTCAGATATGATTCTAATGCCACATTGCCAAAGAGAGGAAGAATGCTAGCAACGACATTGCACCCTGAAGCTTTCTTCAAGATTGGAAAATAATTATCCCATGTTGTAGCTTAAGAAACATAATTGTCATGTTGGAAATTTGAATGTACAGAAAAAACACAAGCTATTAAAAAAATTTAAATGTTATCAGTACTTAGTTGCACCCTGTCAGCATTCCACTATGGAGCATGACGAGGTGGGTTTGGATACTAGAACACACCACATCCCATAATTAATCTATCCCCAAATCCAAAAATGCAATCGATATTATGTGTTTCTTAGTCCAATAATTATAGTTCATTCAACTGTAATGTTGAAAAATAGGGATGCAGGTAGAAGAGAGAAGTAGAATATCATATTTTATTATAACAAAATCATTATATGCATTGAGGGAGATCAAAGGTGCTTGACATACCTAAGTAATATTAAGGACACTTTATTAATTTATAATGATCATTAACTTGATGTGACCTTTATCACATATTAAATTCACTTAGTCAGTTGATCAAACTCTAAGTCCTCATAATGGAGTGTTAATACTCTAACACCACCACCACCACCACCACCACCCAACATACACATGAAGATACTAATTCGAAACCCAAAAGTTTTATATTACAAAAATGTATAGGACCACATGTTTTATCTTTTGTTCCAAATTCTAAGCAGATCTCCAAATTGTTGTTGAAAAACTCCCAAAAACTCCCCAGGTTAGCCACTTCAAATGTATGGTTGCACAAAAATAGAAGTGTGCTCAATAATAAGGAATCTTCCCCCTCTTCAGTTAACCAGTAAATAATTAATTTGGTTAGAGAATCCAAAATGGTGAAATTCAAAGGGCATAAAATCAACAAATTGTTTCAAAGAAGAGGAAATATTGTGGCTCGAAGATGGGGTTTGTTGGAATGGTACCTAATCCCTTAGAAATGAGAAAAATAAAACCATCAAGGAATCCCATATAGACAATGAAAATGGAAATCTCACAAAATGTATAGAAAATAGGAGATGCCATACCTTCTTCATGGAACTACTAAGCGAAATCCATACCGACAAGCACTAGGGGAATAATATCAATCACAGGGGAAGCTCCATGTCAAGAATTTGATTTGGGTATTGGATCCTCTACAAAAAACCTCTCATTACAAGATTCTTAAATGAAACTTCAAAAATATCACTCACCTAGAAGGTGAGACTTCATAAATGTGCTTCTAACTGCAGCTTGCAGAAGTTTTTTTCGTGAAATTGGAGACATTGACTGAATAATCAGAGAAGAGTAAGTTTTCTCTCTTTCCAAGACGTTAAGCCTTTTGAGATAAACAAATAAAATAAAATAAGACAAATTAGATTAAAGAGAGATTGATCTTGCCACCTTTCTCACTGAATGCAGCTTTGTTGGTTGGTGCTGAAAAGCATCACCACAATTATCTTGCTATATGTCAAGCACCTCAGTTTCCAAAAGCTTGATAGGTGAAGTAGATTCAGGGTTTGCATCAATGACATTGGATGCAGTTACACTTCCTGAGTGAAAAGTATCAGGCATGCACCTCTCAATAACATAATTCTCTGGCTTACCAATAATAGATAAACTATCGAGTTGTTTACCTTGAATAGCTTCACCACTTGAAGGAAATAGTTTTAATTTAGCTCCTGGTAATAAATATCTATGCTTTTGTAGACAATAAATTTCCTCAGACAAAAGTGGAAACTCATAAATCTTGGATCCAGAATTACAATCAACAGCCTTAGAATTAATCAACAACACATCACCTGTGTTCTTTAGAGTATCTGGTGATGGCTCAACATCAACTAGAATTGGCACCTTCCGTATAGTTTGTTAGAAAGGTATGAATAGTGGACACCAACTCATACCCAAATCGAAGAACAGTATGGAAACTGCTCCTAGTCAAAAATAGTCTCTCATGGGCTACCTACAAAAAACACATTCTCCAAAAGACCCTACTCTTAATGGCTAAGATCCCTTTTATTTCTAATGATCCCACTTTAGCTTCTTTGTTATTTGTATGTTGGAACACTAGAATTTATATAAAACTAAGTTAGAACATCCTCCAATGGACCCTACGCTTAATTCCTAAGATCCCGTTTATTTCTAATGATCCCACTTTAGCTTCTTTGTTATTTGTATGTTGGAACACTAGACTTTATATAAAACTAAGTTATCTCAAATATAAGTACACTAACTGACATATACATTCATCTGAACATAAAGTCCATTAAATAACAAAAATGATGAATGATAAAACGTTCAAATGACCCACATATTACTAACAGCTAACACCGAAGCACGTTTTCTCAAAACATTGTTAAGAGTTAACCCTCCTTGAAATGTTTTTCCCCGAACCATTTGCAGTGCTCAGAGCACATTATCTCAAGGCACTCATGACCTTGATGGTTGTTCAAGAGTATAGGAAACCTGTCCCACTCTTGCAAGAAGCTAAGAAAGTCCATGCTATCTAGGGCCAAGTTCATCCACACCTATCTTTGAGAGACTTTTACTTAGAAGGTTATAGTATTAAGAAATACCCAATATTCAATTTCAAATTCTTGCTCGTTGCAGTGCTGGTCCTTTGTGACTTAATCCTATCTTGGGCCAATATGAGGTTATCCTTTACCTCCTTGCCAACATATCTAAAAGATTGCATATGAGCATCTTCAATGATCAAATCAATAAACAAAGGAGGGTCATGAATCACAGCTACAGTGCAACCATGTTGGACAGGGAATCTTCTTGTCCTAAAACATAGATTTTCAAGTATCCCTCTAGACACATTTTCACAATTTATCTCATTCCATCTGTTTGGGGATTATAATTGATACTTTGCATTAAAGGTTCTACAGCAAGTTCAAACAGCTACTTCCAAAATTTACTGATGAATTTTGTGTCACAATCCTTGACAATATTCTTTGGAAGGCCATGCAACTTATAGCTATGCTACATAATCATTTCAAACAACCTCGAAGGCTTTCACAGAAGTATCCATTTCAATCAACCAGCTATAATTGGCTAATTGATCAACCACCACAAAAATAGTATTTTTTCTCCCACCTGAAGCAACTAACGTCCATGCTAATGGAATGCCACTTTTCACTAAAAAGGGGCAAAAGCTATAACAGTCGAGTTTTTACAGTACTTGTTTATTCCTTAAGTTTTCACATGAAGCAGCAAATTTTTTCACATATTTTAAGCCCCTTCTAAATAAATTAGTACTTATAATGTGATAGGCCTTGAAGCCTATAAAGTATTCCAGATAAATCCTGTAAGTTTCCATCTTCGATATCATGGGAAACCAACTCTCTGCTATCAGAACATTGGGATTTTTTATGGGTTGAATTACTGCTTATTGAAAACAAGTTTTTGGTTTTCATTTGTGACCCCCCATTTTTAAATTTTCTAGTGTGAGAAGAGGATATACTTTCATCTATGCCCAACACATCTTCCATCTTCCTTACATTGAGAGGGGTATGTTTTTTTTACAATTAAAAACTTTAACAACCTTTCCACTTCTAATTGTTTTTATGTGATATGTGTCCAAATTACTCATATCCTCATCATGATCAACAAGTGATGTCAGTTGCTCAGCAGACTCGACAGATTGTTCGGAATCTTTAGAACCCATCAGCTAATAAGCAAGAATCTGACAAAGAAATGAAACTGATATTAGAGGTTCTGCAATGCATAGATTATAAAGAAACTGACTTTGTATTTTATCAAATAAGATATAACAAAGAAAAATTAAAAAGAAATGGAGCACACAGTCACTAGTAAAGAGAAAACACATCCAAACATGTTAGCTGAAACTCAAATGATTGGGTTGGATCACAAAGGAAAATTCCATCTTTAATGGGTCCACTTTCATTGCGATCTGCCCCACACATATAGAAAATAAATTTGAATAAAAAAGGGAAAATGCAGTGAGCAGAGAAATAGCTTAGTAAATCATTCAATTGAGTATTAAGTAGCCCACCAGGGTTCCATTTTCCTTGAGATCTACCCATTTCCTCACTGATTCAAGATTAGCTTTTAAAGGAAAAAAGGCCAGGTGGATGCCCAGGAAAATATTGGCATAATAGATACCCCTTTGACCTGGACCCAACCTAATGGAAACCTGCTCCATGCAGTAGAACTCCTTAGAACATGTTTGAAAACATTTTCATACGAAAACACTAATCTAATGGAGCATGGGGCAATTTAGCTATCTTGAAGTGGGTGTCATCAAGCAATGAGAAAGGCTTAACCAGCCTAAGTCCAAACTTTCCCGAGAAACTCCCAAAAACTCCCCAAGTTAGCCACTTCAAATGTATGGTTGCAAGAAAATAGAAGTATGATCAATAATAAGGAATCCTCCCCCTCTTTAGTTAACCAGTTAATAATTAATTTGGTTAGAGAATCCAAAATGGTGAAATCTAAAGGGCATAAAATCAACAAATTATTTCAAAGAAGAGGAAATATTGTGGCTCAGAGATGGGGTTTGTTGGAATGGGACCTAATCCCATAGAAATGAGCAAAATAAAACCATCAAGTAAGCCCATACAAACAATGAAAATGGCAATATCACAAAATGTATAGAAAATAGGAGATTTCATACCTTCTTCATGGAACTGCTAAGCGAAGTCCAGACTGGCAAGCACTAGGGGAATAATATTAATCACAAGGGAAGCTCCATGTCAAGAATTTTATTTGGGAATTGGATCCTCTACAAACAACCTCTCATTACATTATTCTCAAATGAAACTTAAAAAATATCACTCACCTGGAGGGAGAGACTTCATAAATGCGCTTCTAAAATCTGCAGCTTGTAGAAGTCTTTTTTATGAAATTGGAGACATTGACTGAATATTCAGAGAAGAGTAAGTTTTCTCTCTTGCCAACATGTTAAGCCTTTTGATCTAAACAAATAAAACAAATTAAGACAAATCAGATTAAAGAGAGATTGATCTTCCTAACCTTTCTCACTAAAGGCAGCTTTGTTGGTTGGTGCTAAAAAGCATCACCACAATTATCTTGCTCTATGTCAAGCACCTCAATTTCCAAAAGCTTGATAGGCGAAGTAGATGCAGGGTTCACATCAATGACATTGGATGCAATTACACTTCCTGAGTGAAAAGTCTCAGCGATGCACCTCTCAATAACATAATTCTCTGGCTTACCAACAATAGATAAATTGTCCAGCTGTTTACCTCGAATTGGTTCACCACTTGGAGGAAATAGATTTTATTTAGATCTTGGTGATAAAGATCTATGATTTTGTACACAATAAATTTCCTCGAACTAAAGTGTAAACTTAGAACTCTTGGATCCAGAATTACAATCAACAGCCTCAGAATTAATCAGCAGCATGTCACCTGTGTGCTTTAGCGTATCTACAGATGGTTCAACATCAACTAGAATTGGCACCTTCTGTATATTATGTTGACAAGGTATGAACAATGGACACCAACTCAAACCCAAATCGAAGCATAGTATGGAAACTGCAACTGACCAAAAATAGTCTCTCATCGGCTACCTGCAAAAACACCTTCTCCAAAGGACCCTACTCTTAATGCCTAAAATATCTTTTATTTCTAATGATCGCACTTTAGCTTCTTTGTGATTAGTATGTTGGAACACTAAAATTTATATAAAACTAAGTTAGCTCAAATATAAGTACACTAACTGACATATACATTCATTTTAACATAAAGTCCATTAAATAACAAAAATGATGAATGACAAAATGTTCAAATGACCCACAAAGTACTAACAGCTAACACCGAAACAGGTTTTCTCAAAACATCGTTAAGAGTTTACCCTCCTTGAAATGTTTTTCCTCAGACCATTTGCAGTGCTGAGTGCACAGTATCTCAAGGCACTCGTGACCTTGATGGTTGTTCAAGAGTATAGGCAACCTGTCCCACTCTTACAAGAAGCTAAGAAAGTCCATGCTATCTAGGGCCAAGTTCATCCACACATATCTTTGAGAGACTTTCGCTTAGAAGGTTGTAGTCTTAAGAAATTCCCAATATTCAATTTCAAATTCTTTCTCGTTGCAGTGCTGGTCCTTTGTGACTTCATCCTATCTTGGGCCAATATGAGGTTATCCTTTACCTGCTTGCCAACAGATCTAAAAGCTTGCATCTAAGAATCTTCAATGATCAAATCAATCAACAAAGGAGAGTCATGAATCACAGCTATAGTGCAACGATGTTGGACAGGGAAGCTTCTTGTCCTGAAACATAGATTTTCAAGTATCCCTCTAGACACAATTTCTGTTAGTCCATCTGTGCGGGGATTATAATTGATACTTTGCATTAAAGGTGCTACAGCAATTTCAAACAGCTACTTCCAAAAGTTACTGATAAATTTTGGGTCACAATCCCTAACAATATCCTTTGGAACACATGCAACTTATAGCTATGCTACATAATCATTTCAAACAACCTATAAGGCTTTGGCAGAAGTATCCATTGGAATCAACCAGCTATACTTGGCTGATCAATCAACCACCACAAAAATCGTATTTTTTCTCCCACCTGAGGCAACTAAAGTCCATGCTAATGGAATGCCACTTTTCACTAAAAAGGGGCAAAAGCTACAACAGTCGAGTTTTTACAGTACTTGTTTATTCCTTAATTTTTCACATGAAGCAGCAAATTTTTTCACATATTTTAAGCCCCTTCCAAAGAACTTAGTACTTATAATGTGATAGGCCTTGAATCCTGTAAATTCTTCCAAATAAATCCTGTGAGTTGCCATCTTTGATATCATGGGAAACCATCTCTCTACTACCAAAACATTGGGATTTGTTATGGGATGAATTACTGCTTATTGCAGACAAGTTTTTTCTTTTCATTTGTGACCCCCCATTTTTAAATTTTCTAGTGTGAGAAGAGGCTATACTTTCATCTATGCCCAACACATCTTCCATCTTCCTTACTTTGAGAGGGGTAAGTTTTTTTACAATTAAGAACTTTCACAACCTTTCCACTTCTAAGTGTTTTTATGTGATATGTGTCCAAATCACTCATATCCTCATCATGATCAACAAGTGATGTCAGTTGCTCAGCAGACTCGGAAGATTGGTCAGAATATTTAGAACCCGTCAGCTAATAAGCAAGAATTTGACAAGGAAATGAAACTAATATCAGAGATTCTGCAATGCATAGCTTATAAAGAAACTGACTTTGTATTTTATTAAATAAGATAGAACAAAGAAAAATTAAAAAGAAATGGAGCACACATCCATTAGTAAAGAGAAAACACATCCAAACATGTTATCTGAAACTCAAATGATTGGGTTGGATCACAAAGGAAAATTCTAGTTTTAATGGGGCACATAGCAACTTTTCTATCTTGAAGTGGGCATCACTGAGCAAAGAGAATGCTTGAGTGACCCCACCTTAAAATTCCCTATATCCAAAACACTATTTTCAAGATTCAAATCCAATATAACAAGACAAAGAATGCAACCAACCAAGTATTGGTCCACGGGTGAAGTCAACAAAGTGTTAATCCATCCACAACAGGGTTCCACTTTCATTGTGATATGTCCCACACACATAGAAAATAATTTTTGAAGAAAAAAGGGAAAACATAGTGAGCAGAGAAATGGCTCAGTAAATAAGTCAATTGAGTATTAAGCAGCCCACCAGGGTTCCATTTTCCCTGAGATCTGCCCATTTCCTCACTGATTCGGGATTAGTTTTGAAAGGCAAAAAAAGGCTAGGTGGTCATCCAGGAGAATATTGGCATAATAGATACCCCTCTAACCTAGCCCCAAACTGATGGCAACCTGCTCCATGCACCATAACTCCTTGGAACTTGTCTGAATTCATTTTCATACTAAAACACAAACCTAATGGAGCACGAGGCGATTTTCCTATCTTGAAGTGGGTGTCATCGAGCAATGAGAAAGGCTTGACCAGCCTAAGACCAAACTTTCCTATGTCATGAACACTTCATTTCATGATTCAAATACAATGTAACAAAAAAAATTGCAGCTAACGAGGTATTAGTTGACTAATGATGCCGACAAAGTGTTAAGTTTCCCAACAGGGTTGCACTTTCATTCCAAACTTCCACACCTGACAGAATGAGTTTCAAAGTTAAAAGGAAAAATGTTGTGAACAAACCAATGCTTTAGTGAAGAAGTTAATACCGAGTGTTAAACAATCCACCAGATTTCTAGTTTGATTTAAATCTGGCCACTGGCCTTCTGATTTGGCATTAGTTTCAAATGCTAAAAAACCAGGGGCAAGTCATGGGGGATCTTGGAAGAATAGATACCACTCCGACGTGGCCAAAACACAAAGAAAGTATGCTCTTTGTAGTGAAGGACATTGGAACATATTTATTAAATCATTTTAATACTTCAAAAAATAAGCGGACCCGAGACGTTGATCACTCAACCATGGCCAAGGCTTGAGCTGCTAAGCACACTCCATTTAAGAATCTAGTGGGGAATTTGTTGTTTCACAGAATGCAAAGAAACCTATTTTTTCACAGAGACACTTAAGTACAAATGTTGTATATGTTAACATGTGGTATAGTGGGCATGGATTTGGGATGACAATATTTTCTGGTGCAATCCAAGAAAAGGGACATGAGATGTGCAGTCTCCTATGAAGTGATGTATTTTAAGAATGACATTGGCCTTACCTTCTACTGATTTGTAATTCAACACATGGAATTTTCATAAAGGAAAGGAGGGGTCAATAGGCAAGGCAGTAGCTAATGAGGCTGTATACTTCTCAACAAAATCAAAACCCTGGGTATAGGAGACACTGAGATTGGGGACTATAACATGATTATCTATATCAACATCCTTCTGGATCCATTGCTAATGCCCGTTTCTGTATCTCTTCTGCATCCACAGACAAACCATAATCTCAACTCATCATTCCAAATCAAACTTTCCATGGAATTTATTTAAAAACATACACTTAAACAAAAAACTGCAACATTTGTAGTTTTCTAGAATTTGACATAAGAAAGAACCAAAGATAGAGCACATAGAAAAGAAGAAAATGATACACTCTATCAAGGACATTGCAGCATAAACTTACATCATATCTGAGCATATTCTAGAAAATGATTGGGTCAAAAGATCACTTAGCTTTGGAATAACAATGATGAACCCATCCCAGATGATGGAACAATTCTTGGAAGCATGGGTTACATTTAAATAACTTATCCTGAATAGCAATAGCTGAGAGTGGAAAGACATATAAATACCCCGTCAATAGCCTTTCTGACAATGGTGATGTCCTCAAGATCAACAGTGACATGAGCAAAGGCCTTTGGATGATGAATTACTCCTTGAGGATCTCTGAGCATTTTTCTATATTTCATCCACAGAAATGTAGTCACAAATTGGACAAGATCCAAAACTGCACACCATACCAAAAACATCACACCCCATAATGCCTGCAAGGTGCCTATTACATTCCATCTGGGAAATTTGCTTCGCCTATATCTGTTAACATGTGGTATAGTGGGCATGGATTCAGGATGACAAGATTTTGTGGTGCAATCCAAGAATAGGGACATGAGAGATTTGCAGTCTCCTATCCAATGATGTATTTTAAGAATGACATTGGCCTTAGCTTCTGCTAATTTGTAATTCAACACATGGATTTTCCATAAAGGAAGGGAGGGGTCGAGAGGAAAGGAAGTATCTAATGAGGCTATATACTTCTCCACAAAATCAAAACCCTGGGTATAGGAGACACTGAGATTGGGCACTATAAGATGATTATCTATATCAACATCCTTCCAGATCCATTGTTGATGCCCTTTTCTGCATCTCTTCTGCATCCACAGATAAACCATAATCTCAACTCATCATTCCAAATCAAACTTTCCATGGAATTTATTTAAAAACATACAGTTAAACAAAAAAACTGTAACATTTGTAGTTTTCTAGAACTTGACATAAGAAAGAACCAAAGATAGAGCACACAAAAGAGAGGAAAATGATCCACTCTATCAAGGACATTGTAGCATAAACTTGCATAATATCTGAGCATATTCTAGAAAATGATTGGGTCAAAATATCGCTTGGCTTTGGAAGAACAATGATGAACCCATCCCAGATGATGGAACAGTTCTTGGAAGAATGGGTTACATTTAAATAAATTTTCCTGAATAGCAATAGCTGAGAGTGGAAAGACATATAAAGACCCCGTTAATATCCTTTCTGACAATGGTGATGTCCTCAAGATCAACAGTGACATGAGAAAGGGCCTTTGGATGATGAATTACTCCCGGAGGATATCTAAGCATTTTTCTATATTTCATCCACAGAAATGTAGTCACAGATTGGACAAGATCCAAAACTGCACACCATACCAAAAACATCACACCCCATAATGCCTGCAAGGCGCCTATTACATTCCATCTGGGAAATATGCTTTGCATGTATCTGTTAACATATGGTATAGAAGGCATGGATTCAGGATGACAAGATTTTGTGGTGCAATCCAAGAATAGGGACATGAGAGATGTGCAGTCTCCTATGCAGTGATGTATTTTAAGAATGACACTGGCCTCAGCTTCTGCTGATTTGTAATTCAACACATGGATTTGCCATAAAGACAAGGAGGGGTCGAGAGACAGGGCAGTAGCTAATGAGGCTACATACTTCTCAACAAAATCAAAACCCTAGGTATAGGAGACACTGAGATTGGGAACTATAACATGATTATCTATATAAACATCCTTCCGAATCTATTGTTGATTCCCTTTTCTGCATCCACAGATAAACCATAATCTCAACTCATCATTCCAAATCAAACTTTCCATGGAATTTATTTAAAAACATACACTTAAACAAAAAAATATAACATTTGTAGTTTTCTAGAATTTGACAAAAGAAAGAACCAAAGATAGAGCATGCAGAAAATAGGAAAATAATCCACTCTATCAAGGACATTACAGCATAAACTTGCATCATATATGAGCATATTCTAGAAAATTATTGGGTCAAAATATTACTTGGCTTTGGAAGAACAATGATGAACTCACCCCAGACAATGAAATAGGTCTTGGAAGCATGGGTTACATTTAAATAATTTTTTCCTGAATAGCAAGGATAGTCATAGTTTACTCTCTTATACTGCATCTTTGACTGTCCTTCACTGCTACTTTCAAGAACAAAATCTGAACCAACAGAAAGGAAGAATATCTTTGGTTATAAAGAGGAAGGTTTTGACATCTCATAGAACATGTAGGGCTGATAGAATATGAATGTAAGAAGCTCAATAGATATGGTTAGTACTTTTTTTAAATATATCAATAGCACCCAACTTTATCCTCCTTAATACACCTCATTGAATGCTCAAGCCTAGCAACCTGCTCCTGCAATAGACCATTGCAAAGATCACTCTCAACTTCAAGACATGTTCTAGCTTGTATCAGTGAATGTTCTAAGTCTGAAATCCATGTTTGTTTTCACTTCCAAAATATGTTTTCTGCATATGATCACACTGATCATGTCAAGGTTGCAATGGAGGCCTACCAAAAGGTCACTCCAACCAAGGTTTGGTCTACAAAGAGAGACATTCTTGATGATGACATCTCTAAAGAATAACTGTTTAATTTTCTCCACAAGATGGACAGGAAATCCCCTGGGCTCAATGGTTTTCCTTTTGAATTTTCCAAAATGATGTGGGATGTTGTTAGGGATGACCTACTAAAGATGGTTAGGGAGGTCTTTCTTTCTGGTAGGATGGGTGACTTTTAGAATCAAGGCTTGATCAAGTTGATCCCCAAGAATGATACAAAGGAACTGTTGAATGTATCTTATAAGATTCTCTCAAAGACCCTTGATCATGTCAAGGTTGCAATGGAGGCCTGCCAAAAGGTCACTCCAACCAAGGTTTGGTCTACAAAGAGAGACATTCTTGATGATGGCATCTCTAAAGAACAACTATTTAATGTTCTCCACAAGATAGATAGGAAATCCTCTGGGCTCAATGGTTTTCCTTTCGAATTTTCCAAAATGATGTGGGATGTTGTTAGGGATGACCTAATAAAGATGGTTAGGGAGGTCTTCCTTTCTGGCAGGATGGGTGACTTTTAGAATCAAGGATTGATCAAGTTGATCCCCAAGAATGCTGCAAAGGAACTGTTGAATGTATCTTATAATATTTTGGCAAAGACCCTTGCTTTGAGAGACCAGAAGGTAGCTACAAATATTTTCCAGCTTGAGCAGATCAGCTTCATTCAGGATAAATTCATCTTGGATACTATTTGCACAGCATGGGAATCCATGGAATTGGCTAGAGAAATAGGTCAGGAAACTTTGTTACTGAAGATTGATTCAAATGTATCCTACAATAGGTTGGATTAGGAATTTATCCTCCATATGCTGGCATGGATTGGGTTTGGTACCAGGTTTGTTGGAATGATCAAATATCTTTTCAGTAATGTGTCAAACTTTCTTTCTGTGACTGGGAAACTATTAAACAGGATTGCATTACACAAATTAATCAGACAAATAGATACATAGAAAAATCAAATTGTTCCAAATAAGAATTCTACTTTCTCACCCAATAAAAGAACAATGATATTATTCGCAAGAATTATGAGTACAGTGAGCCCTGTGGTTTCCACTTCAAGCAGTACCCCATGTAACTTTGGACCTCATATAAAAATGGGAAAAAAACCAGAAATTCTTCATTTTTTATGTTGTTAGAAACAAATTTGGGGAAAAAAATCAAAATGAAACACAGTTAATCAACTATTCTCCATAATATCTACCACAAAAGGAAAGAGATAGCTTCTATGAATGTCAAGAATATTTATAATGTAAACAATGATAGCATATACTAATGTAACTAACATAAGAATACAACGAGAGTAATCTACAATTATATTAACTCAATTGGTGTCATCGATTCTAAAGGCTTTTCCCAGCTTGACTACCTTGTCTTATTGTTGAAATAATATCTACACATCATAATATTGCAATTCACTCAAAAGTGGCATGGCCTTCAGGTATTGTAAATCTCTCCCAAAAGCTCTCCAAAATCTCTAGACGACACCAACAAAAGCTCACCCATGAGCAAAATTGAGTAAAAAAATTTGAAAATGATTAGGGCTGATAAAAAGCACATGAGTAAAACACCCATTTTGAGCCAAAGCCACATGATTGATATTTGTTTCATGGATGATAAATTTCTTCTTTTAACAGAAATGGATAATTTTTGTATCAAAAGGCACCTAGTGTTGAACAGGACAACAAAACGATACACAATAAGAAATGAAGGCCAAAGCATGTTGTTCAAAATGTCCACAAAAGCCAAAATTGTAACCTAAAAACTATTCTAGCTAGTCTGTCCTTGTCTTATGTCTATATACTCAATATTTATATTTCCTGATATACTGGTTTAACAAAAATACTACTCTATGAAATATGATTAAAATTTAAAACTAGAATTTACATAAAATTTGGGTCACCAAGGGCTTCTTCTTTGGGACTATCCTATAAATTCAACACCTGCAGCTGGGCTTATAACCACATCATCTAAATATGTTGTGCTAGCTGCTCCCACTTCAAATTTCTGAACTAGCTTTCATGGACATTGCAAGATTGTGGCTTCCTCTTTCACCCAGGGGAAGTTGAAGATACTCTGTAATTATAGAAACCAATGGGTGCAAAGAACCCATTGTAGCTTCCAGTTCCTCAAATTGTGTCTTGGGATTGTCCATGAAAAATATAAACTCCTGCTCCCTTTCTCTGAATGCATACATTCAAATGGCTAGATCCTAAACTAGGGCTTCCACTATTGCCTTATATTCTCTTCTTCTTATAAACTTACCCATTTCATCTGGAGCCTCTGTTATTTGGTGTTCACACCTTAGAATTCCTCTTTGAACCTCTGTTAATTCACATAGGACACGATGCTCAAAGTGGCAGTGATAGCTAGACATGTGTGCTTCCGATTCACCTCCAACCCAAACAAGTTCCTCTGCAGGCTTCACTTTACATGACACAAAATATCTAAATGCTTTTTGCAAACAATTTGACCATGAAAGACCTGACAGAGCTACTAGTACCAGCAAGGGAAATCAATTCTAATGTCAAAGAGGTAGCTAGAAAAGATATCCCAACCTCTTATAAAATCTCCCTTAAACCATAAGGGACCACCCATCTCATCTTTGAAGATATAATAAATCCGATTGGTGGCAGGAATGAATGAGGTACAAGAGTCTGTCAGGGTGTTAACTCCCAATTCACAGCTCCATGCTTGAATTGATACTTGGTGTGATTAGACAAATTCATTGATTGATTCAAATTAAATATTATATCATGGCTAGGGGGAAAAAACCCCTGTCCCAATCTATACTCAAAATTCCTTCACCTCACCTAATCCCACCCCCAATATTGGATTTTTAAGTTTTTAGCATCAGCACATGAGATATGGTTTTAAGAATTTGAAAGAATTCTATTTTTTTCAAAATCCTCCACCAAAGCTTAAGTGTCGTGAATGAGTCTCACTAATTGGATGTCTTGTGGGATTGATTGGCAATGCAATTGTTGGATAATTAGAGAAGAATCCACCAATACTATAACTTGTTTTATTGCATTGTCCTTGAGCAACACCAATCCTTGGTAAATTACAAATGTCTCTACCTAATTATTAGTGGCGTTACCAAGCCCTGATCATAATTGAGTTCTTGACTTCCATTGGGATTTAATATGACCCCCTATATCTACCTTACCTCATGGATTATTTTTTTTAACCAGCTTAAAAAATACGTGTTTTTTTTATTATGCCAACATTGACTTGTGCATGTTACCTTGTTTTGCTTTCTTTTAAGCAATTCTAATTGTCTTTTGTTACTTCATAGATGTTAAATAATAAGAATAACATGATTCCCCATTGGATGAATGAATTTGTCATAAAAACAGGTACTTGGGTATTATTCATTTTCTGTTATTGACCTCTCCTATAGACTAAATCAAGTGAGTCAGGTTTCTTGCCAACCTACATGTACAATATTACATATGTTTTATGGCCTTATATCTAGTCTGAAAGTCCCAAGTCAAATGCATGTTTTGCATCGTTTCAAAGTCTTGTTGCCAACATCATTTTTTTTAGAAAATAAGTTGGGGATCCCTTTAAAAATTAACTTTTGTACATGTATGCAACAATCGTATGTGTTTCAAGTTGAGAGAAAAGAGTGATTATTTTCAAATAATATTTTATTTCTTCTACCATGCTTGCTGGCCTTTCTGTTATTGATGTTAATTAGTATCTGGATATTCTTATATTCTCAGTACAAATTCATTGACAGGCTGTAACGTTCTGATATTTGTGGTGACTGTTCTGTTTATATGTAACAGGTTTCAATGTGGATACTATAGAATACAAGAATATCAGCTTCACTGTTTGGGATGCCAGTAAAAATACTCACAACAATTACGACATACACACATAAAAATACAAATTTCATCATTTCCATGGAAGACTAAAAAAACTTTTTTTTAAGTTCACCAAACTATGTAGGTCAAGTCTCAAAAGTCTAAAATTTAAACTTGGGTTAAAGAAAATAAAATTCCCTAATAATAAACAATAAATCCATCACCACTTATTGTTTTCACTTTTTTCAATGTTGCAGTTAAAGCAAGGCTCCATGACCGCTTTCAGGAAGAATTGCAGCTTAGAGTTGGTCATCTTGATCTAGTGATGGAGGTTAAAGTAGGCAGTGAAAGGAAATTGGAGATGGAACACGTCATAAAGAGGTAGTGAAAATACCCTTGCAATTTATCTTCCATGGTAAATGAACTATGGAGCCACCCAAGATTTGAAGCAAGTCATTTTTCACATTTCCTGTTGTTCTATTTCAGAAATACAACAACTAGAAGATGGATTTTAAATAAGTAAATGTAGAAATGAGGTCAAGAAGGATTTCTTTATCTAATATGTCATGTTTATAGGCTTAGTTGTTGGCCCTCCATTGGTTCACTTTGGGATCCTAGCAGATCAAAAAACAACATAGATGCAAAAAACAAAACCTAGCAGGTCAACATGAATATAAGTTATGACTTGCAGCCTCACCATGATCTAATACTACTCGTGGAAAAATTAGGCATAACTGCAAAAAGTGTAGTAAAGGGGATCTGGAATATCTCACCAGTCATTGGGGGCAACTTTCACTGCCCAAACAAAGTAAGCTTCAGCCCGAGCTGCATTGTTATGTGTTTCCCATGTGAACTTGGCATAGAGTGACAGTATCTCCACGTCTTCCAGGCTTGCCAATATCTCCCTTCCATATTTTTCCTCTGCTTTCACAATATCATGTAACACCAAATAAATATAATATATGATACCCATAAATACATCAAATCCAATATCTCAAAACCCACTGGAGAATCCATATCTTACAATTATAAAAATAAAATTTCATATCTAGTTCATAAAAGCATGGTATTTGTAATCAATTACCTCAAGCAAAAACTTGGAATAGTTGCTGAGAAGAAGTGGATTTCCAGGATTTGCTTCCAACATACTTTGATAATACATATATCTACTGCTCTTGGAATTCTCATCATCTGTTGCTTCACAATTTTCTCATGTTCTTTCAATACCAGAGCCTCCACTGATATACTCACTCTCAAACACATGGGCAGGTTTGCATCCTCTTGCAGTGCAGAACAATGGCACTCCATTTGAGCAAAGTTGTAGAGTTAAATATTTATAATCCTCATTATTTCCAAATATGTTGTTATGAGATAATGTTTTCTTTAAAGTTTAAATGTATGTCACAAATACAAGATACCTTAAATGAATATTGTGGCATTCATCCATAGATTATGTCATGAATAAAAATATGCAACTCTACTATTGTTTAGTATAGAACATACGATACATGCATTAGCATGGTTTGTGCGCAAATCACGTATTACTAAACATATCCTAAGAAGAAACTTAAAGACTGTCTTAGGGATTGAACACAAATTCACCTTGAGAGAAAAATAGACAAGCAAAATTCTAACTATGTCAAGACAAAAACATCTTAGTTTTGTACTTACCAAGGAAGTTGAAGTCCCCACTAAAAATAATTTTGCACCATTACGCTGCAAGAAGTCAAAGCTAGTTAGATTCTGATAAATAAACATCTCCAATTCAAAAATAAAATCAACCACAAATAGCTTTCAGTAATAACAGGTAAACACTAATAAAAAACAAGTGTGTTACATTCTTACCACAATGGCTCCTACTCGTTGAAGGAATGAGTATGATGTGCCTCTCAAAGAAACCTATTACATTATTTAAAAGAACAATGCCTTAAAAATTTGACATAGTGTTTATCTTATCACATTTCCATCAAACCATTAATTAGAAAGTCTTCACCTGGAAAGCATTATGAGGGCAGTTATAATTTGGAAATCCATCTAGCTTGTACAGCAAGAGATGGACGTAAGGAAACAGTTGGGGCAGGAAGCCATACAAGCATAAAGTCTGCAACTATGGCCATGACCTGAAAGTGCAATGAAGAAAACTTCATAAGAACCAGAAAAAAGAAACATTATGTAAATCAACAAATTGAAATAATGCTATCCAGTTAGAAAGAAGTCAAGAAAAATGATAGATAAATTTTCCATTGTTAATAAATTAAAAATCGAAAAAGCACTATACAATAAATAGTAATAAAAGGAGTTGAAATCAAAAGACAGCATAACACTCAACCTTGTTGCACTGAGAATATACCTGTATTGACCAAGAGGAAGCAAGGTCGGAGGCATGGAACTTCATGTTTAGAAGATGATGAAGATAATCCAATACAGAAAAAACATCATAACTTGACTAATCACAACAATCATATTAGTATAGGATACAACTTTGAATCACTTGCAATAACAGGAATCAATCTCGGTAATGGAATGACAAACAATACCAATAACGACAATCAACAACGTAATGAATGTATTAGAGTTCTCATGACAAAGAAACCAACAATACTAGCAATAGGTCTCAAAGACAGTGTTTTCCCGGATAGTAATACGTAGAAAACAAAAAAGGAGTAGATATCGAGTACAAGATCCTATGAAACAGGGGATTCAAAACCGTTGTTGTGATTAACCACCATTGCAAAAACATGCTTTTTTGTATTTTGAAACATTGCATAGATCATGTTTGTCATGGTCTAAATGTTCAACTAGTGAGTGAATATTTTTATTCAAGAACCAGTGCAAGACAGGAATCAATCAGATGGAAAACTCATCAGATGACATGAAAAGTGAGTTTTTAAATGAATGGATCAATGAAGTTTACATGAAGGAATCACTTGGATTTTTCACAACCTAGGAAGGAACGTTTGGTCTGTAATTTACGTAAAACACTATATGGGTCGAAACAAGTGCCAACGGCTTGGTACATGGGGATTGATGAAAACATAGATAAGTTGGGTTCAGTAAAAGTGATTCAAAGTTGAACCTATAATGAAGACCACTCAAGTTGGAGATTTGTTACTAATCATATTGCATTTTGATGCTCTTATCTTAATGCAGTTGAAATTAATGCATTTCAGGAAGACTTGCTACAAATATTTGAAATGACAAACCTTGGAGTACTGCACTACTATCTTGGATGGAAGTTTTGAAGAGATTGAGAAGGAATTTCTAGTCTCAGTCCAAGTATGCCATCAACCTAATCAAGGAATTCCAAATGACAGATTGCAAGGAATGTTCCATGCCAATGGATCCAGGATGGAAGCTTACTAAGGATGAAGTACCAAATGCAGTAAGCGCAACCTTATACAGACAATTGGTAGGTTGCACAATCGGTATACAACCTTAATTTCCTGACTATTACTTGACCTTACATCAATTATGCAATCGTTATAGTTTTGTGATATATGGAACGACCCAAAGTAAACCAATGGAAAACAACAAAGAGGATTAAGACATGCTAAAGGGAAGTTAAGTTGGGGAGTGGAGTATTCACAACATGACAATGATTTAGCACTAGTTGGATTCACGAATTCCGACTGGGCCAGATGCACAGACAATGGAAAGTCCATGTATGTTTTTCTTTTCACGTTGGTTCAGCAGTGGTTGGAGTAGCAATTAGTGAATAGTTTATTTGCCTTCAAGAGAGGCCAAGTACAAAAGCACACTAATGTGAGGGAGTTTGTCTGCAAAGATGAATGGTCATTATTGGTTCAGTGCACTAATGGATATTTCTCATGAAGAGGTTCTACAAATGAAGTAAAATTTGTGTTGGTTCTACAAAGGATATAGAGGATTCAATGAAAGAGAATATGCATAATTTACAATTTCCAAAAGACTCATGTTAAAGCTGGTTAATTTGAATCAGATTGCACAAAAACTTTCATGTAAGTAGAAGAATATTCTGATGGTTTTCTGGAATATCTGAATAAGAGTTTGAATACTTTTGTTTCTGAAGGAGGGGCAGGACCAATAGGGAAAAAATCTGCCACAAATTGGGAGCATTGAAAATTACATTATGCTATCCTAAGAGTATCTTCAAGTGTGCAAGGTGCCAATATTTAGATACAGACTTCACAACCATTATTTACATAAAGGCTTCGCAGGAGTGACTCTCAACATAAAAAAAGGAAATATATTGAAATGAATAAATTGATACAATAGAACAAATATAGGAAATACAACAGGACCTAATGCATTACAAGAGGACTGGAAGGGTCATTTGTAACAGACAAATAGATGCCATTTAGTTTTCATGTGATTCACAAATATGATGGAAATAATAAAAGTAAAAAAACAGTATACACATCAAGTCAGGAAGCAACTCAATTGCGGCATGGGTTAACCACCATGGACATTATCCAATTGTGACTGACATCTTAGCATATATAATGAAAATAAAATTTGTAAAGGAAACCCAAAAACAAATTGCAAATATGCTTTACCGACTTGGCAAGGTTTGAATACTTTGAAAGAGGGCTAGTAAGAAACAATACCATATATTTCTATGTGCACACATTGAAAACAAATGGCTTATCAGATAAGCCACCAAAAAATAGTATTTATGCTCATGTACACACATGAGAATATAAAACTAATGGCCTAAGGCACATTCATTTGAAAAGGCTAGTTTGATATTTCATAGCCATGGGGAATAGTCAAAATGTTCTTCAAATAGAAAATTTCCCCAATTTTTTGGACTATATACCGGTACATTATTTTACTCATTGCCCTACACTGGTCATCATAAATGTTATGGTGTTTATCTTCAATGTCACGTCCCCATCCCTTCCGACCGGCAAAGAGGACGCGACCATGGTGTTAACCATCCGGGCTAAGAGCCCCATGAACATGTGAATTCATAAAAATGTTGAAACAGAATGCTAAAACAAGATGCATTGAAGTAGAACATGCACTAATGCGATTGTTTATCATACACAGTGGAAACATCATACATTCATACAAGCATTCATTCAACATGTCCATCATAATCATTAACAGTAAATATAGTTGCAGAAGTAAAAATGGACAAGATCACTTGTGAAGAACTCGATCCGCGATCAGCAACCAGCTGCGTCGCTGCAACATTCCACCCAACCATAGGCCAGCGTGCTCCTTAATCTCTTAGCAGCGCTGCCACCCTCGAGCTGGGCATGATTCTCCAAGGAATAAGGGAACAAGCAGGATTACATATAGCCAAGGGTACACAAAGCATATCCAAGCCAACACATTTGGGTTTATCAGGCCATCAAGGAGTTGGGAAAGGATAAATGCTAAGCTGGTGAGCTCATTGCAGAGCTAGGAACACCTACACCAGAACTAGCCTGACTTCTAAGACACCCACACACACCCAACACAAGGAATCAGTCCCTTCTCTGCTACACAGTCCCTCAGGCCCTGCATTCCCTTCCAGTGCTATTCAGGGGTTATGGAGAAGAAAGCCGGCCCTCTAGCTCTGCCTATGTGGTTTCCAGCCACCAGGTTTATCAAGCAAACCAAGTCCCCCACCCCTGATCCTATCACAGTCCGAAGACCAACCATTGCACACATGCAATCAATCAGCTGCTACAGCTTAACAGGGAAAACAAATCCCAAGCGAAATCCAACAGTTCCAAACGTAACAGGAAACACATTCACAACATGGGGAAATCGACAGTCCGTCCTGGACAACTAAGGAAGTGGAAAATACTTACACTGGCCGCACTGGAGAAGAAAATACCTACTCTCAGCCTATGCGTGAGGAATACTTGCACCAGACCCCAATCATAAGGAAGACCGCAACAGTCACCATGTAAGGAAGACCACAGCAACCCGAAATCAGCCTGTGGGGTAGGTATCTTCCCACACTATCCACAAAATTCATAGAGGATAACAGTGTGAGTAAAACCAGGTAAACTCCCGTGCGTGAGAATAATCAACAGGCAACGGTCCCTGCGTGAGGACGAACAGCCCCCAGCTTGTGCGTGGATGAACAGACAATGGCTAGACACGAGTAGGGAGTGCGTGAGCATTTCAGCACTGTCGTGGGGAGAGTGGAATTCCTGCGGGAGTAAAACCAGGTAAATCCTGTGCGTGGATGTGAACAGACCATCGTGAGGCCTGCGTAGTGGAGAGTGCGTGAGTCTTCATCCCTGATGGAGTGTGCATATGGGCAAGGATGGACAATCCTGCCACCCCCACTCCCAAAACAATAAATTCCCCAACTACTCAGCAGCAATTCTTAATGGAGGTGGTTGGGTTAGACAAGGTGGTGACACATGGGTTTTTCCCTCATGGCCAAGGTTTGACAATTTCCCCACCCTTATCCTTGTGAAAATCATGCCCCTTCTCAATTTAGTTGCCACGAACATAGTTGGTCAAGTTCATTTAATTAATTATGCATATTTACATGATGCTAAAACTTAATGTGTGTTGCATGCCCCGATATAACATCGGTGAAAAATTTAAATCCAAAACATAGCATAACCGATCAATGGTGGGGCCTTGGCCTTTAGCTCCGCACCATGATCATTTACAATATATACATCATGTACATTTAATGCAACGGGGTCAAAACTGGGGTGTTACATTCCCCTCCCCCTTCAATAGCACTGTCCTCAGTGCTTACAAAATCGAACAAAATGCTACACTGGTATCGCATCAGTTTTTCGCAAAATTGAACAAAAATGGATGTGCCAATCGCATGGCATCCTCCAGCTCCCATGTAGCCTCTTCAGGTCCGTAGTGCTCCCATTGCACCTTCACCTGCCCTATGGCCCGGTTCTTGAGCATTGTGACCTTCCTGTCGAGGATGTGCATTAGCTCGATTCGGAACTCTCCCTCGGGTTCCACCTAAATCACATCCCAATTTATCACATGGTTAGGATCATGTACATATCTCTTAAGCAAAGAAACATGAAAAACATTATTAGCTCTAGTGCTAGCAGGCAATGCAAGTCTATATGCAACTGGCCCTATTCTTTCAAGCACTTCAAACGGCCCACAGTATCTAGATGACAACTTGGCACAACTTCCAAGATTCAAGGAACTCTTCTTTGCCCTCACTCTGAGGTAAACATGATCCCCAACGCTGAACTCCCTATTCACCCTATGCTTATCTGCATAGCTTTTCTGTCTGTCCTATGCTGCCTTCAGATTCTTCCTGATCTTTACAACCTCTTGCTCCATTTCCTTGAGCAATTCTGGTCCAAGCACAATCCTGTTCACTGGATTATCCCAAGTCACAGGTGTCCTACACCTTCTTCCATACAAAGCTTCATACGGACTCATCCCCAAGGATGCCTGCTGTCCATTATTATAGGCAAACTCTACCAAGTGTAAGTAATCTTCCCACCTGGTTGGTTTATCCATTGCGTACATGCGAAGCATGTCTTCAAGCACCTGATTAACTCTCTCTGTCTGACCATCTGTCTGAGGATGGTATGCAATGCTGAAGTTTAGCTTTGTACCCAAGTCTGCAAACAACCCCTTCCAAAAGTTGGAAGTGAACTTGACATCTCTGTCAGAGACTATTGCCTTTGACAATCCATGCAATTTGAATATCTCCTTCATGAATATCTTTGCAATATCATCAGTCTTATGCGTATACTTAACCGGTATAAAATGCACTGCCTTTGTCAACTTGTATACCACAACCATGATGGAATCATGTTGTCTCCAAGTCATCGGCAATCCTGTAATAAAATCCATGGAAATAACTTCCCATTTCCATTCTGGAACTGGCAAAGGCTGCAACAAACCTGCAGGGTGTTGATGCTCAACCTTTACCTGCTGACATTTCATACACCTCGAAATGTATTCAGCCATGTCCTTTTTCATTCCTGGCCAAAAGTACTGCTTTCTAGCTGTAGCAATTGTCTTCTAATATCTTGGGTGACCAGAATACAGAGCTCGATGAATTTCATCCATAACAACTCTCAAATCTGCTACATTTGGAATATAAATTCTACCTTTAAAAGTGATAAGTCCATCTTCTTCCAATTCATATCCCTCATACCTCTTCTCAAGACTTTGCTGCTGCAATTTGTCTTTTACCTGCTCATACAATTCATCTCCAGCAGCATGACTAACAATCTGCTGCCTCAAATCCGATCGGCAAATACTAAGAGATGCCACATGCATTTCCTGCACCTTCCTGCTGAGTGCATCAGCTACCTTATTTTCATTTCCCTTCATGTGCTTGATTTCAAAATCAAACTCACATAAAAATTCCAGCCATCTTGCTTGCCTAGCATTCAGAGTAGGCTAATCAAACAAATACTTCAGTCCACAATGATCTGTTATGAGCTGAAATCTTCTACCCATCAAGTAATGTCTCCACATCTTGAGAGCATGTACTATGGCTGCAAGCTCTAGATCATGAGTGGCATAGTTCTTCTCATGCTCCTTCAGCTTTCTTGACTCATAACATATCACGTGGTTGTCTTGCATAAGGACTCCTCCAAGCCCTTGTCCGCATGCATCGGTACACACCACAAAATCTTTCTCTGGATCTGCAACCTTCAATACTGGTGCACTAGTGAGAAGACTCTTCAACTTTTGGAAGCTTTCTTCACACCTCGATGTCCATTCGAACTTCATCCCCTTCTTTTGCAAAGAAGTGATGGCATGTGCAACCTTGGAAAATCCCTCAATGAATCTCCTATAGTATCCTGCAAGTCCCATGAAAGATCTTACAGCTGTCACATTTCTTGGAGTAGGCCAATTCATAATGGCTTCAATCTTTTCAGGGTCCACAGATATACCCTCCTCTGAGATAATGTGACCCAAATACTGAATTCTATCTCTATAGAAGTCACACTTGCTCAGTTTTGCATACAATCGATTCTCCCTGAGCAACTGCAATGTCAATCTCGAATGCTCTTCATGCTCTTTCTCATTCTTAGAATAAACAAGAATGTCATCAAGGAAAACAAGAACAAACTTGTCCAAATACCTGCTGAAGACACTATTCATAAGGCACATAAATGTAGCTGGTGCATTTGTGAGACCAAATGGTACCACTACAAACTCATAATGTCCATACCTTGTCCTGAAGGTTGTCTTATGAATGTCTTCATCCTTGATTCTCACCTGATGGTGACCAAACCTCAAGTCAATCTTAGAAAATACCTTTGCTACTCTCATTTGATCAAAGAGGTCATCAATTGTCTATAATCGATACATAAACTGAGTGTACCATCTTTCTTCTTTACAAATAGAACTGGTGCTCCCCAAGGGGACACACTCGGTCGGATATACTTATTTTCCAACAACTCTTGCAATTGCATATTCAACTCTAGCATCTCCGGTGTACTCATTCAATAGGGTGCCTTGGACACTGGTGCTGCTCCTGGCACAAGTTCAATTGTGAAATCAATGTCCCTCTTTGGAGGAAGCCCTAGAATCTCATCAGGAAACACATCCCTGAATTCCTGTAACACCTGATAGTCCTCCAACCCCGGAGTTTCATCGTCTAATGTCTCCAAAATATGAGCTGCATAGAACTGGCAACCCTTCCTACAGAACTTCTTTAACTGCATTGCTGAAACCTGTCGTACTGAAATCACCTTTGGAATGCCTTTCACAATTACTAGGTTCCCTTCTTCATTCATGCATTCGAAAGTCTTATTATAACAATCAAGCTTTACCCTGTGAGCTTCTAACCAATCCATTCCAATGAGAACATCATAGGAACCAAGCGGTAGAACATTCAGATCAACACAAGTGACCAATCCATTCATGACCAATGGACATTTCTCTACCACTTCACTAACCTTTCTCTTAGTTCCAGTGGCTAGCTAGACTAACCAAGACTTCCTATGCTTTACTTTCTTAAAAGCACAAATCTCCACTACTCTAGGAGTAATGTAACTATGAGTAGAACCAGGGTCAATCAAAATAGAAACAGATTGCTCAGCAATCTTACCTACTACTTCAACCACAGTTGACCGGTGATCTTCCTGGCGGTCCTCCAGTGCTGCATAGATCCTAGGGACTGCCCTTGCTACTTGACCCATTGTTTCTACTTCTTGAACGTTATAAGCTGGCCTTGCACTCTCATTCTTGAGTGGACAATTCTTGCGCATTTGGGGTCCTCCACATTTCCAACATTGGAGTGGCCCTCTATTCTGTTGTAGATCCTTAGGTTTTTCTCCTGTCACTCCAACGGGTTTACTTGCAGCGTGAGATGGCTGCTTCTACTGATTCCTGAAGTTAGAAGGTTTGAAACCTTTCTTTCTTTGGTCAAACTTCTCATTCTTCTTGTCCTTCCATGCCTTACGGTAATCTGTCTTACCTTTTCTTTTCTCATAACAATACTTAGCCTTCCTTATTGCTTCTTCAATATTTCTAGGTTCATAAAACTCAATTCTATCTTTGTAAGACTGAGGTAATCCCATCAGAAAATGTTGGACCTTCACTTTTTCATCTCTGATGTACCGTACATACCTCAACAGCTCCAAAAACTTACTTGCATACTCTTCCATGGTCTGCTGTCCCAATCTCAACTCATGGAACTCCTTAATCTTGTCATCATAATACCTGTTAGAGAGGTATTTCTACTTGAAATACTTCTTCAACTATTTCCACTTAAGTCTCCTTTCACTTATCCTCTTTACTTGCTTGAAGTGTTCCCACCAAATGGATGCCCTTCCATTCAGATTGAATATGGCAACTCTTGCCTTCATGTTCCCTGAATAATCATGCACTTGAAAGTACTTCTGAATTCCAAGAAGCCAAGCTTCAGCTTCTTGTCCAGTCTTTACCTCACCATCAAATGTAGGAGGTTTATCTTTCTTAAATTCATCCCTAGAGCGATCCCTATGGTGTCTCTTTCTTTTTCTTTTATGAGAGGAAGAACTTGAATCCCTACTGGATTCTTCAGAATCAGATGATCCACTAGAATTCCTTCTCCTTCTCCTAGTACTGCTCTTACTACCTTCTGGTCTTGCTATACCTCGTCCAGAATCTATCTTTCTCTGCAAGTCTGTCAAACTCTGCAACATAGCAGCATTCAACTGATGCTATTCTTCCTGGGCTTTGATCAAGCTTCTCATGGTGGCTGCAACATCTGACGGTGTCTCTTGGAATCTCCTTCCATTAGAATCAATGTCATCATTTCTATTACGGGCATTTTCTCCCATGGCATCTTGCGCATGCTCATAAGAATCCCGAGCATCATATCCATCATGGGTTCTCATAACTGAACCACCACTTACTTATCAAAATGCACTACCTGGAATACTGCCCTAGAAGGTTTCTACGATTCTGCAAACGTGTTAGTAACACAAATGTTAGATGCAAAACATTGATATAAATCAGAATTACTTACCTTCTCTTGGAAAAGTCATAAAATAACAATTGCCCAAATACAAGATTTCCCAAAACCTAGAATTTTCTTCCTCAAGAACGTCTATCTGAGGGGGACAATGGGGGTCAAGGGGGCTTTCCCCCTTGTGGCGGATGAGGGCAGTGCCCTCGTTTTTTTTTTTTGTAAATCATTGGTTTTCACACAATCTAGCGCATAAGATCGCTGCCACTTTCTCATTTTCAGCCCATGAAAATCCACTGAAAAACAGCTCAAAATCCCACTGAAAAACAGTTGAAATCTACTGGAAAATCCCACTTGAAATCTCAAAATTTCCCTGTGTAGAATCCGGTCTCATTTCAACTATTGATCCGATGTTTCAGCAGTCAAAACCACTAACTTCTCCGCTATATCAACGGTCGAAACAACTAGCTTCTTCCGTTGTATCGGCAGTCGAAACAACTAGCTTCTTCCGCTATTCATCGGTAATCGGATCCGCTAAGCACTATCGTGTCGACAATCGGATCTTCTAACCCTTCGGAAGGATAGTCCTTTAGACATCCGCAACGGCGGTCGTTCAATCCACTGCGGGTTCTGCAGACCATAACTCATCGGCTGTCGGAAGCTCTATCTACTAACTTCATCCGACGTCCCTATACTCAAAAAAAATTTCAAATTTCCTTGTCATTGGCGATCGGATCCACTATCCTTCGGAAGGATAGTCCATTAGACAGCCGCAATGGTGGATGTTCAATCCACTAACCATCACCGATGGCTAATGACTCCCGAACTTAGAAAATTTTCCAAAATTTTCCTTTTTGTCTTCCTCTTCACCGTTTAATCTTCTTTTCGTCGATGAAATAGTTCCTTCCGCAGCCGCAGTGGCGGAACACAATCCTCGATCTTCTTCTGATCGGTATCGACAGTCTTTTCTCGTCGGTAGGCTAGTGCTTTTGGCTTCCGCAACGGCAGGCGCACGAACACTATCTTCTTCCGATAGTCAACAATTTCGGCCCGTCGGACGCCTAGTCATTTAGCCGTCCGCAACGACGGCCGCTCGATCAGCTAATTTCTTCCGACGGACGTCAAATCACTTAGAAAAATTTCCGCGACTTTCTTTCCAACTGCTCTCCGTCGGGCGTGCTTCCTCCTAGCTCTTCCGCTACATCGGAAGTCCTTCCCACTAAGTGTTCCAACTATTCAAGCACTTAGACAATTTATGGAAGTTTTCTGTCATCAACTTCCGATCTTTGCTGGGTAGGAGGAAATCTTGCTTCTGTCACTGCATTTCCGTGGTCCATTCAAGCCCATGCTGAAACATGAGCTCTGATACCACACTGTCACGTCCCCATCCCTTCCGACCGGCGAAGAGGACGCGACCATGGTGTTAACCATCCAGGCTAAGAGCCCCATGAACATGTGAATTCATAAAAATGCTGAAACAGAATGCTAAAACAAGATGCATTGAAGTATAACATGCACCAATGCAATTGTTTATCATACACAATAGAAACATCATACATTCATACAAGCATTCATTCAACATGTCCATCATAATCATTAACAGTAAATATAGTTGCAGAAGTAAAAATGGACAAGATCACTTATCTTATGAAGAACTCGATCCGCAACCAGCTACGTCGCTACAACGTTCCACTCAACCATAGGCCAGCGTGCTCCTTAATCTATCAGCAGCGCTGCCACCCCCGAGTTGGGCATGATTCTCCAAGGAATAAGGGAACAAGCAGGCTTACACACAGCCAAGGGTACACAAAGCATAGCCAAGCCAACACAGTTGGGTTTATCAGGCCATCAAGGAGTTGGGAAAGGCTAAATGCTAAGCTGGTGAGCTCATTGCAGAGCTAGGAACACCTACACCAGAACTAGCCTGACTTCTAAGACACCCACACACACCCAACACAAGGAATTAGTCCCTTCTCTGCTACACAGTCCCTCAGGCCCTGCATTCCCTTACAGTGCTATTCAGAGGTTGTGGAGAAGAAAGCCAACCCTCTAGCTCTGCCTGTGTGGTTTCCAGCCACCAGGTTTATCAAGCAAACCAAGCCCCCCACCCCTGATCCTATCACAGTCTGAAGACCAACCATTGCACACATGCAATCAATTAGCTGCTACAGCTTAACAGGGAAAACAAATCCCAAGCGAAATCCAACAGTTCCAAACGTAACAGCAAACACATTCACAACATGGGGAAATCGGTAGTCCATCCTGGACAACTAAGGAAGTGGAAAAGAATTACATTGGACACACGAGGGAAGAAACTACCTACTCTCAGCCTATGTGTGAGGGATACTTGCACCAGACCCCAATCACAAGGAAGACCGCAACATTCACCACGTAAGGAAGACCACAGCAACCCAAAATCAACCTGTGAGGTAGGTATCTTCCCACACTGTCCACAAAATCCGTAGAGGAGAACAGCGTGAGTAAAACCAGGTAAACTCCCATGCATGAGAATAATCAACAGGAAACGGTCCCTGCGTGAGGACGAACAGCCCCCAGCTTGTGCATGGATGAACAGACAATGGCTAGACGCGAGTAGGGAGTGCGTGAGCGTTTCAACACTGTCGTGGGGAGAGTGGAATGCATGCGGGAGTAAAACCAAGTAAATCCTGTGAGTGGAGGTGAACAGACCATCGTGAGGCCTGCGTAGTGGAGAGTGCATGAGTCTTCATCCCTGATGGAGTGTGCGGATGGGCAAGGATGGACAATCCTTCCACCCCCACTCCCAAAACAATAAATTCCCCAACTACTCAGCAGCAATTCTTAATGGAGGTGGTTGGGTTAGACAAGGTGGTGACACATGGGTTTTTCCCTCATGGCCAAGGTTTGACAATTTCCCCACCCTTATCCTTGTGAAAATCATGCCCCTTCTCAATTTAGTTGCCGCGAACATAGCTGGTCGGGTTCATTTAATTAATTATGCATATTTACATGATGCTAAAACTTAATATGCGTTGCATGCCCGGATATACCATCGGTGACAAATTTAAATCCAAAACATAGCATAACCGATCAATGGTGGGGACTTGACCTTTAGCTCCACACCATGATCATTTACAATATATACATCATGTACATTTAATGCAACGGGGTCAAAACTAGGTTGTTACATTCAAATTCATAAATGCCTCATTGCATGTCAAATATTTATATCTCAAATCTATAAAGGACTCAAGCCATACCTGATATGCTTGCATGCCATTTCTTAGCGAAATGACAAGATATTTCACCATGAATTCAATGCTTAAAATAAATCTATATGAACCCTCGATGAAACAGTTAATGGCATGCCATAAGAATGAAAGCTATGTCAAATTCTCCATGGCCAAACAATACAAGCACAACTGACTACCTGTAGGAAGGATTGTAGCACCACTAACTTCAAAACTAGTACAGGGGTTGTAATTGAAGTTCCATTCCTTCAGATGGGTGAAGGCCTTGCTCACCAGGTGGTACACTTAGATGCAAGAGATATATAGTCTCATTATCTTCATGGTTTCCCATGACCCAGTCGCTTTTGGGCGGAATTCTGACTTTCTTTCCTCTTTTAGACTCCCGGTACTCCAAGTAACCCAGAGCCACAACACCAAATAGAAACCATAGAATTAGAGCCCAGTTAAGCCCTATCACATTCTCACCACTATATCTATCTCCAAGCTATCTCATTCCACTTATAATATCTATAATCCCAATCACGAGTGCACTTCTTCTAGTAGCTACATGCAGGTCCTCCCACAAAATCCTTTTTGCGGAATATTGCTCCCCTGCAATAGATTTCTTGGGGTGCAAGTAATCATCGACTAGCTTCCAACATGCAAAAAAAATAGCTTCCACACCAAAATTCACATGCAGAGATTCTATGTGAAATTCTGTGAGTTTAGCTGGAGCAAAAAGAAATCCAAGTACCATCACAACTATACAAGAATATTGCAAATTTACATGGATCTGAAACCAACCATCTCCTTTTAGGTGTTTCAAATATCTTTCTACAAATACTCCTCCAGGGGGAAGAATTCCCCAAGCCAGGAACATCGGAAATCCATGAACCGCTAAAAAATGGCGAAGTTCTTGGTCAGCATCAGCTACACCTCTCATCAAATGCAATAACACTGCTCGACTGCTTGTCTGAGAATGCATATTTTTGTCACTCAAGCGTTCTTCAGACCAAAGGTCACTAGTAGCCGAAACAATTTTCAATGGTAAAGATGGAATTATAATATTCTTGCATTCTACTCTTCCACTGCATCCTGGATCCAAAGGGTGAGTGAATTCAAATGTAATAATTCCATTCTCATATTTGTATCTTACATCTGACAATTTTTCTCTTGTAGGATGCACACTTAAACAATCTTTCCCATCAATCCAGTATGAGCTCACGCTCCAATTTCCACTGCCATCAACCCACCCCACATATGCAAAACTATTCACCATCCCTGCACCTAAACCAATCACTATGTAGATACTTATTGCTCTCCCCAAACAACAAAAGATATTGAAGTTTTTGATAAAATCCAAAACAATGTTACTTGTTGATCATCTAGAAAAACACTATTATTGTACATATCAGACAACCCACCATCAACTACTTGCACCTTCCAACCCATCTTTTTTTCAAAATATGACTAATAGAAGACTTGTTCAGGTGTGTTTCGATCTGCTTTCCACGTTAGCTCCAAAGGATTTGCAGGAACCCCATGGGCATCGTCTCCACCCACGTAGATAGTTTGTGTTTCATTTTTGGATGCAGCCCCACCAATAGGATTAGAAGTAATACGAAATGCAACATCACGCCTGGCCTGTATTGAGAATGTAACTGGTACACCCCTTTCAAATCTCAAAACATGAGCCTCCTTCCTGCTTATATACAAAACCTTTGATGGGTTTTGGTGGGTTATAATAATGCACTGCATTTTCTTCTCCAACAATGAGAGGGGATTTCCCATCTACAACAATTAAAGGACAGTCATCCTCTTTGTTTTCTACCTCTAAAGGTCCCAAACATTTGTCTACACTGTTTGAAACTCTCAAAGTAGTATAACCATATGTAACATGTGGAGAACCTTCATGATATTGAGGCAGGTATAAAGGTCGAATACTATCTGGTAGCCTCATCAAACCTAGAGCCCAAATCACAGTCATATTATCAGTGGCATTCATCAAATTTTGTATCCGGCCTTTCAAGAGGCCTCTGGTAATGGACAAGAGACACGCCATATTGTCTTTAACTATATACAAGTTTCGTGTTATTAACATCGACATTTCCATCAGGATCGGCATACAGAAAATATGGAAAGGATTACAACAGAACCCTAGAAACCCTGTAATAGAAACCATAGAAAAAATAGTTAGAAGAGCTCAAGCAAGGATGAAGTCAGTTACCTCAATCTCAAATGGGTGCTCTGCCAAGCACATATTTTCAATGATAGATGATTTGAAACAATGCATTTGATAGCAGAAAGAACAAATCTAACAGATTTGTGGCAATTAACTACACCATTTCAGTACAAAAAAATCAAACACACGGAATGGAAAGAAATCCCCCATACCTTTACAAGATATTGGTGGAATCTACGGCTACAAGGATGAATGAGAGCTAGAAGAGTGTGTTGAAGAACAAAAACAGTGAGATGCGGTGATCCATAAATGGGATTGAAGGATTGAAATCCTTGAATATGTTGCAAGGTCCAGCAGTAACATCCCAAGCTCTGCTCGATGCCATGAGCATCCTAAGTTGCCTCCAAAAACCACATATTGCGAAAATGGAAAACAATTAAAGATGGAACCAAATTTGAAAGTGTGGTGCCAAAATAATGTAATGGCTTGGATTTGGTTTAAATGCAAAGCATTCACTGAATCACCATAACCTTAACCTGTGCTAAATTTAGCGGAATGTGTGGGATCCTCTCAAATCCTGGTTAGACATTGGATATGAGATTATAGGTCGTAAAAACCCCTAACTTTGTAGCACCAAGGAGTGGACTGGTTGAAATAGCCTACTTGTTATGTAGGTTCACCTTGGGATGCTCCCGGGATTTTCTTTGCCTTATGAATGGTGAGGAAGGAGTGGACTGGGTGAAATAGCCTACTTGTTATGTAGGTTCGCCTTGGGATCCTCCCAATATTTTCTTTGCCTTATGAATGGCGAGGAAATCAATTTTGTTTCCATAATAAAAGTGAAGAAATCATTAAATTAACATAGGTTTAAATGTTTGACTTAATGAAAATTTAAAAATATGACAAAAGTTCAATATTATGCTAGTTAATATTATTATTTTAGTTATAAAAATATGACAAAAGTTCAATATTAGGCTAGTTAATATTATTATTTTAGTTATAAGAGTTTAATTTTTTTAGTTTTGAATAATTAATTACTATTATAACTAACATATGTTTTAACTTGATTATTGTGTATTTTTTTTAAAGATAGGTATTATGATATTATATTTTTTAATTTTTAAATATGAAATTTTTTCCAATTGTTATTATATTTAATAAGGGGTCAATTATTTATGGAATAAATATTGACTATGGATGCCTTCAGTTTGAGTTAAATGTGGATCCTATATCTTTCTTTGAATCCAAATTCTCTAATTCATGGTATCTTGTCATCCCACTTAAGGGGTTTTCTGCTAGGATTGTTTGCAAGAAGGGGAAGGTTATATTGAGGTCATATTCACATCACCACCATTTGAGGGTAGGTTGAGTAATTGGACTGATGTTTTGATCTAGGGTTGGGTTACTACGTTGGGTAGGTTGAGTACTTGGACTGATGTTTTGATTTAGGGTTGGGTTACTACGTTGACGTTGTTGATCTCAATTGTTCCACATGTTGTTTTGGAGTTTCCATAGAGGTTTCTTTTTTTATATTGTTATCAAGTTTGATTTTAAATGTTTTTACAAGAAGGGTGTCATTGTTTCCCAAGTACATGAAAATGGTATGTGTGTTGACAAGTCATACAACAAAAGGTCGGTTTCTTTTAATCCAATACTTGGATAATTCATCAAGAATTGTCCCACTTTTGAAAAGTGGGTGGAAATTGTAATTAAGCTCAACACATATTCAATCATAGGTAAATGTGCTCTTTTGAACTCAATTTATGTATGATTTAGCAATTCTAACAAATATATTTCCAATACTTTTAAACAATTAATGAATCCACTAAAAAATAATAAAAAAGTTGTTATTATTGTTTAAAGTTAATTAATATATATATATATATATATATATATATATATATATACTTAAACTTAAACATCCAACTAAGAGATAACTTTAGAAGAGAAGAGAAATTTAGAACAGTGAAGAGACATGGAAGAGAAGAGAACTTTAGAAGAGTGAAGAGAGATTGCGGATATTTTAGATGAGTATCTATATCCTTATCCGTGAACACAAAGATGTTTTATGGTTTTTTATAACTGAATGACATCTTCCTAAATTCTATAAATCTTGTTACATTAATAAGTGCTTATATTTTAGATTTTGGGGTGGACTAGCATCTATGTTTTTCCTAGATTTCAAGAGAATGAGATAAACGTATAGTTCAAATTGATTTTATGGTTGTTGTTACAATTTTGAAATAAATAATTATAAAAAAAAGTACGAAAAATAATTGGTAGTTAATGCATGGATAACGGGAAATCCATGGCACACAACCTATTTAACTAGAATAAGATGAGTGATAATAGGTAGTTGAGGCATAGACAATGAGTGATTACAACTACACATGGAGAACAAGTAACATATAACGTATTTGTGGCGTTTAACTTGTTGACTATCAATGTTCACTCGCCACAAGTTAAATGATTCTGTTAGTTAACTATGATTCTGTAATAATAGTTAATCTTTTTGTTTATCAATGTTCACTAGCCACAAGTTAAATGGTTGTGTTATTTAACTATGATTCTGTAATGATAGTTAATATTTTTGTTTTATATTTAAGTAAATAATTTTATAAATATATAAGCACAACTTTTACACAATTTTAATTGGGCACACTATTCCTTCTCAATGTTTGTAGCTGAGGCATGGACAATTCTTAGTTCTGAATTTCTACATTTTACTAAATTCTACTAAATTCATTGTCAAATTTGTTATTTTTTTCATTGCCGGAGTGACAACTAAAATTGACCAAATAAATGACCAATTGTTATGTGGTCATTTTTAGTCTAGATATCCCGTGACCAAATTTGGTCATTTATCTTGGTCTTTTTTAGTTGGTTTTTATCCCGTGATTAAAATTGGTCATTTATCTTGGTCTTTTTTAGTTATCTCACTTAAATTTATCAATTTTGGTCATTTATCCCTTGAAAAAGACTCTGGTGACCAAACATTTTGATCTCTTGTTCACTAATCTATCATTTTACACTAGTGTTATCTTACATGGTTTAGAGTCTTTCTTATATTTCACTGGTTGGTTATCCATGAACTTAGTAATATTTGGAATGATATTACACATGTTTGGATATGTTATAAACACTTATGGTTCATATCTCAAGTCCATTCATCATTCACACTTATCAGTTTTCCCCAGTTGCTCATACTTTTCCTAATCTAGCCCTATATCGTCATGGATTCACTGAATCCTTTGTATTTTATATTCCATATGCTAATGTTTCTGATATAACATAGTTTTATCATCCTAATATCATATCTGGGAAGGTGCTACATCATATTGAAAGAATGACATGTGATTCACAACACAATTTTGCAGCTATTCAAAGAATTGAGTGTGTAACAAATTGTCTTAATTTTTGTACTCTTTGGGAAGGATTATGCACATATTTATTTTCCATTTCATATTTTGTTTCCATATCAGAGTTTGTTAGCAGTAGAATAATTTAGATAATTATCCTACTTCATTAGTTGATGAGATACCAAGAGTCTCTCCACTTCTTTCTTGCATATTCTACATTCTAGCACATGGTCATGGAGTTCATGATTTGTTCATCAATTATTTCACCAAGAAGTAGTATATTAAACTCATTCAAGTAAAGATAAAGAAATACTTAATACATGTTATTTAAATATTGTGCCTTGTCCTTTCTTGAGGGAGGATTTTCCCCATGTGGTTTTGCCTCTTTCCTCGCTTATTTGGACATGAATAATTGTAAAGGGTGACCATAGGCTTGTTTTTGGGCCCTATATACACCTATATATCATCATAAATTCATACTTAAAGGGGGGCATGGGAATATAATAAACCCACTTCATAACTTAGGATAAAATATTTAATCAATTTTGATTAATTTCCTACACACTAGCCTATATAGTTGGCATCCACTTACACTACATAGTCAACACTTTCCATACATACCTCAGAAACACTTTAATCCCAATTTTGGGTTGATCCTATCCACTTTATTGACTTCCATAATTAGTAACTGCGATTTCCTGCAAATTGTTCCTTATTATACTTTTATCCATCTTTTATGTGGATAAGGTAAAGCTAGTCCACTAGGAAATTGCTATCGTTTGTTGCCAACCCATCCTCCATGATTTTCTCTCCATTTTCTAAGATTAGCATGTTTTTCCATCACTCTTGACAACTCATTCATGATTTTTCTAACTCCTGAGGTCCTTGACTGATTTGGGAAGTGCTTTAGCTAGCTACAGGGGTTTATCATATTTAGTAAGTCTATCTTTCTGAGCTTGATGAGTTGTCTCCAATACAACTCGATTTTACCTATGAGGGATGTACTATTTATGTACAGTATTATTCATTATTATTCAATGGAAGGATGCACTCCAGTATTCATCTCTTCATTCATGTGATTCAGTCTCTATTCTTCTCTCTATTTTTCCCGTGTATGCTTGTTAGAATTATCTTAGTAGCAATATCTATTTCCTGTGCTTTTTCTTAGTTACGCATAGCATTAGAGTTGCTATTTCTAAAATTTTGGTGTACATATTTATAGAAAAATGATTAAAGAAGATATCATGATGTACTTTATTTTTAAAGTTTGTAGGACAGAGTGTTTGAATGTAGGATTTAAATTAGAGTACAATAATTCTAGGAAATGAATTAAATAATTTTGTAGTAACTCAGATTTAATTGTGATGCATACTTCACCAGTAGAAACATTATTGTTGTTAATTCCTATTTTCAAATTTGAAATAATTGAAGTTAGAAGGTGAACTGTTGTAGTTATAGAATTATTTTTTTATAGATTGATGGATGATTTTGGTTAATAGGGAGTGGTAATTAAAATGTTGTAATTGGCTATCTTTTTTATTTTCAGGGTAAATTATCCCAAGGAAAACCCTAGAGAAATTTCCCTCATTTGAAGAATGGTATTCAATGTAAATCCTAGATTCTTTAGGGTACAAGGCTAATTCAACAACAAAACTTAAAGCCATTGCAACAATATACTCATGATGAATTGAACATGTTACTTACGCCAATAGAACCTTTGTGGGGAGGAGAACACTAGATTCCACAACCTCTCAGATTAGATCCAATTGAAATATACTTACCACTTATCTAATCAAAGTATTATTCTTTATTTCATTTAGATTTATATCCAATGATCTTTGCAAATAACTACTATATGAAGTCTAAATTCTCTAATATATAAGGTTGTATATTCTTTATGCATTCGTATGAACATGAACAAGTGAAAAATTTATATTGTGTGTTGTGTTTGGTCATATAGTATGTATATTTTAATAAGAGAATGTATATAGATTAAATAAAATGTGACTTCTATTTATTTAGTATTTTAAAAAAGAAAGTCACATTTCAATAAAGTAGTGAGGGAAGGACACTACACTTAGGATGAATTTTCTCAAATTTTATGAGAGAAAGTATATATTTTAATATCGTGTAGTTATCCCCATGGTGGGTGTCTACCATGAGCAAGGCAGGATATGTGGAATATGAGAGAGGTGTAAATATCAGGGAAATAGGTGGAAGCTTAAGCGTATGTTGGTCATGAAACACTATATTATAATGAGATTGGAGGTGGGCTAGAGTACTTGGGAGATCATGCAACGAGCTAAATTTTTGTGGGGAGGGTACTATAGATCTCCACTTAGATGATTTATCCATATGGGGAGGTTGCAAGCATTATGGCACCATACATTCATGAGATCTTGGAAAGGTGGTGGCTCCTATGTTTATCAAAGAATCCGCATGAAAATGTGTTCACCATTCGATTGAAGTTTTAAAGGATGGGATCTATGTTCTCTATATATGAGTACGAACTTATCATTCCCTCTCGACTCGGGTGGGTCCTTGAACTTGGTAGCAAAGAGCAGTAGCCTAGGATTGAATTGTCGGGGACTATGAGAGATGAGGAAGGTCGTGGATATGAAAAGAAAGGAGACTATAGAGTCAGCCTCAAATGATATTACTATAAAGGCTACCAAGATAACTATGGAAATGCAATGAGCAATGAAAGCTACAAAAAATTATCAATAAAACAACCCTCCCATGGTTAAGTGATATATAGAGGTGACATAGAGGGAAATTCAAGCTCATCTTGATAAATTATAGCCTAACAAAGAATATGAGGCATTGGTTGATTGGGTTGTAGACCCTACAGACACTAGGCCCCGTATGGTGCTCTACTATAAGTCCCTACACCTATATTGGACTATGAAAACACTGTTGGGAATGCCGATGGTGGATAGAGACATAACGGTTACTGAAATAAAGGAGGAATTGGCTCTCCTGAAATGAATGAGGGTCGAATTCAAGTTCATGATGCAAAGCTGGACATTGGGACAAGGCACTTGGGAGGCGATATAGAGGTCACACACCCTCTTGAAGGTGACACTCCCTAACCACCCCACATCATTGAAGTCTCATATGAAGACCACCCCGAGGTTCCTCGCAACTGATTTCCGATTTTTCTTTATGTTTTTTATTGTTAAGATGGCATTTTAGTATCTCTTTTTATCAACATGTATGAACATATATAGTATTAGCTCTGTCAATTTTACGTTTTCTACATAGGAACAGGTTTGTAGTGATCTATTTATTTCACTGTTTAAAAGAATATGGATATGGAACTTCTATTAGGATCTAGGTAAAACATAAATTGTTTGAACATGCTCAGGTTTAATCCGTTTTCCACTCTATAAAGGGTCAACTTGAGCCCCCTCTCTCTATATATAAAGAAAGTAATAAATAGATCAACCTTCTCGCTTTCAAAAATAAATAAATCATGTAACTATAAAATTTATATAAAAAAAACAATATTAAAATTTTAAATATAATATTAAATATACAAATATTATTATACATATACTAAACTATAATTTATGTTAAATAAAATGTTTTAATTTATAAACAATAATATAAATATTTCATTTTGCTAGCTTTTGGTTTCTGTCAGAATTGGGTTCGCTGGATCCTTTCGCTTATCTCCTTAGCTTTCTTCTCCATCTTGGTCAATGGCTCACCCTCCTCCACTTTCTCCCCTTTGCGGGGCATTCGCCACAGTGACCCCCTTTCCCCCTTTTTGTTTATTCTCATGGCTAAGGGCCTAGGGAAATTGATCCAGTCAGCTCTTTCTGATCACTCTCTCAGGGGCCTCTCCCTTCACAATGGCTCACCTCTGGATTACCAGCAATTTGTGGATGACAATCTCGTCTTTGGTCACTCGTCTGTGCATGAAGCAAGGAAAATTCACTCCATCTTGAACACCTTCGAAGTCGCTTCAGGAACCTCCCTTAATATGGAAAAATCCCAAATCTTCCTTTTTAACATGAGTAAGGAAACTCAAAAAAATATTTCTCGCATTCTCCACTTTTCAGTTTCCTCCTTACCCACCAAATACCTGGGAGCTACGCTGTTTGATGTTGCTCTAAAGCACTCTTCTTGGAAAGAACTACTGAACAAAATCGAACTCCGCCTTTCCTCCTGGACCTTCAAAACTCTAAACCTTCCTATTCGAGCTATCCTGCTAAAATCCACTCTACAGTCCATTCCCCTTTACCTTTTATCTATCTTCGTAGCCCCGAAATGGGTTTTAAAAGATATCAAAACCCTGCAAAGATCTTTTCTATGGGGTTGCAACAGTAACAATAGCAGATGTGCGCTTGTCAGTTGGGACACACTCTACAGAAAGAAATTGGAAGGAGTTCTTGGCATAGGGAATCCTGGACTAAACAACCAAGCTCTCTCCACCAAAATCTAGTAGAATTGGATCACTAAGAACAAAACTCCCTAGTCGTTGTTATGGAATAACAAATACGCTCTGGATTATCCCGCGCACTCGCTAGTCAGATTTGATGAGGAAATACCTGGTTCACAAATTTGGAAAGCTACCAACTCGCAACGAGCCATCATCCAAAAGCACAGCTTCTGGGAAATTAATGAAGGCAACAACGCTCTTTTCTGGGAAGACTCTTGGCAACAACTCCCCAATCTTAAAAATATGGCTCTTAATCCGAATTTCCATATTTACATCAATAGAAACAATCATCTCAAGGTCAAGGATTTTTGGTCCTCTTCCTCTAACGGATTCTGCAGGTGGAAAGAGCCCGCCCTTTGGGACTTTGTCCCAGACAACAACCTCTCTGATAAAATTTGGCTGGAGCTTTGTATTAAACAGATCAAACATAGGTAGGAGTCGGATATCATTCGATGGGGTCATCGCCCCTCGGGAAAATTCTTGGTTAAAGAAGCTTATAGCATCATTTCAGCTAATCCCACCAGTCAAGTTTCTCCGATTTGGTCTCATCTTTGGACATCACATCATTGGCCCAAAATCACCCATTTCCTTTGGCTTCTCCTGCATCGAAGAATTCTTACTTGGGAAAACTTAGCTAGTAAAGGCTTCCAAGGTCCTTCCAGATGCAGTATTTGCTACAATCATCAGGAATCCATTGATCATCTCTTGGATACCTGCCCTTTCACTAGCCAACTATGGGACTTCGTGGCTATGACTTTCGGACGTACCAATAGAGTAAAAGGAAATATCATCGAGACTCTTAAAAACTGGATGGACCGCCCTTTTGAAAGTAACATCCTCAACCATCTTTAGACTCTTATCCCTGGCTTCGTTCTTTGACTCACCTGGAAAGAAAGAAACAATAGAATTTTTAAAAACTCCTCCTCCCTTCCTCAAGTGTTGTGGAAAGCAATCAATAAGAATCTTCATGAAACCATTCACTCTAAAGGTTGGGCTTCTGTCGACCTCCCCACCACTCAAAAATAAAAATGCATCTTAATTTCTCTCAACTTTGATGTCTCCATTGTCCCTGCTTCCTGCAACAATCCCACCATACGTCCGGACAGCCCTTCACACTAGTATCCTCCGCCTGAGAATGTGTTTAAGCTCAACTTTGATGGAGCCTCAAAGGGAAATCCAGGAAAAGATGGTTTTGGTGGGGCGATTAGAAGCTTTCAGGGCAATATCACCCTTATCTTCTATGAAAACTCAGGGTTTAACTCTAATAATGCAGCTGAACTCGATGGTCTGATAGCTGGAATATTTTTATCCAAACAGAAAGGACTCCTGTCGATTATTGTGGAAGGAGACTCTGCCATTATCCTTTCCATGGCCTCTAAACTTCTCCACAGCTCACAAGTCTCTAAAGTCTCCACCAGTTGGCGCTTGGCTCAGGGGATCAGCAATCTGGCTGCCCTCTTGCAAAACATGCATGCCATCACCTTTCACCAGGTACGCAGAAAAGCTAACTCCTTAGTTGACTTCTTAACTAACTCAGGAGTTAATTCTACCTACTCCCTGGTGGAAGGCTCCCTTCAAGATTCGCTGGATAATAAAATTAAAACCAAAAGTCTCCAACTCGCCCGCTCAGATCTGTCCCGCCCGGATGCGGGTGTCAACAACAAGGACAGTTGTTCGGTTGACTCCAGCAACACCCGTCCTTCTCTTCAACCGCCGACTCATGCTTCCAGCAATGACCCTTCGTGCTCGGAAATGTATAACTATGTCGACGACTCTTCTCCAGCGAACCCCGATGACACTTGGCATGACCTTCGGCTTCCTGTTTTGGCTCATGTTAAGATGCGCTCTCACCACCCGGCTCACGTCCAACGTTAACCCATGCAGGATCCTCTGAGCATTGAAGATAATTCCCAAGTCATGTCGGAGCATGCGAGTAGAGATGGAAGTGGTACAACGTCCGAGGCTCATTCAAGGCCCGTCTGCACGGTTTAATGGTGATTGACAGGCATTTTACTCAATCGCTCCGTGCTCACTATGAAATGGATGATAGTTGCATTAGTCGCGAGTTCAGGGTGGTATACCACAGATTCACTGATGTTGTTGCTGATACTGTTGGTCCAAATTATTCCAGAGCCTGCGAAGGTGTTTTCATCCCGCTGCATATCAGTCTTAGGCTCAATTTGGTGGCCATGTCTCGCCAGCGAGGTACCCCCAAGAGAGCCAACTCGGGGAGAGCCAAATCCCAGAGAGGCAGCAGTGTTCCCATCCTTTTGGATTATGAACCGCACATTTCAGCGCGAGTTCATGTTCTGGTAGAAGCATGGGAGAACAAGGTTCTGAACCGAAAACTTTTGATAGGTGAGGAAGGAGGCAACACAAATCATTATTGGATGTTAAAAAACATGCTCTGTAATTTAGCTGAAGATATGCTCAGTAACTGGGCTGAGGCCAGGATGGCGGTTCACACTATGAAAACGAAAATTGTTGAGATCGATGCACAACTGACAGACCTGGATAAAACCTTTTCTTGGAAAGGTACAACTAGTATTTCAAGCTTAAACATGCATAACTCGGGGGGAGGAGCACAGGGTGGTGGTGTTAGTGGAAGCGAAATGGGTGGGCATGCCATAACAAGTCTTGGGGGAAGCGGTAGTGCCACCGGTGGCTCTTCCAAAACTCATTGGGCTAAACTGTTCCAGGTTCCTTCTTCAGTGGAACCCCTCTCCAAACGACAGAAGGACTCGCCATCTTCGCAGACAGAACATCTTCCACCGCGGACTCTTACACCAACAGCGGCCACAAACTCGCCCACTATAATTACCCCCAGCTTAATTTTTGCTCTAAACAGGTTTCCTTTTGGCTTCGCCTCGTGCAGGCTTTTAGATAATGTCTATGGTTTTTTTTTTTTAAGTTTTACTATATGTCTTTTTTTTTTTAGTTTTAGCGGGGCTCTGCTGGTTTCATGCAACTCAATATCTTTGTTTATCTGTCATGAACAGTATCTATAATATTAATCAGTAACAATATGCATCTGAATAGACAGGAGTCATATTTTTTTGAGAGGCTCTGAAGGAAGCCTAGTCTCCTTCAACCTCTGTCAATCATGAGTTCTTTTTTATGTAATTTTTATCCCTGTAATATAATTTTCTATGCAATTTACAAAAAAATATAAATATTTCATTTAATTTTTATAACTTCAAATCAAAAAATATCATTAATAAAAAATATCCAATTATTTTTATTAAAATAATAGAATAAAATGCACTTATTATTTTATTAATAAAATAATATAATATGATATATATCTTTATTAAAAAGACCCTAAACCTCAAATTTCCTCTATATTATAAAGGAAATATTTAAATTTAAGATATTATAATCGAGATCTCAATTTCACCAAATTCCACCACTCTTATACTATTAATTTAAAAAATAAACCTCAAACCTCAAATTTCTTCTATAATATTTAAATTTAAGATATTATAATCGAGATCTCAATTTCACCAAATTCCACCACCTTTATACTAATAATTTATAAAAATAGAAAATAGGCAAAGCTGATTAAAATATACTATTAATTTATAAAATAGACAAAGCTAATTAAATTTAAATGTGGTGAGCCCACGGTTGGTTCACCAATTTCCAAAGAGCAAGAGCTACACCTTGCGAAAAACTTCATTATGTCACTGCAGGTGATATATATGAATCGGTCATGAGTATTAATTCATTTAGATATGGTTAAATTTTTCCAATCTTTTAAAGTTTGTAATAGTTTTTATTATATGTAATAGAAATTAGACTAAGGTTTGATAATATTTAAAACATTTAATTATTATTATTATTATTTATTGTCTATTTTTTTAGAATACTATTAGTCTGGAGAGATGACGTTGATCTAGGTTCCAGTGCCCCAAGACTCGGCGGCAATGATGATATCAACAATTGTGTAATTATCTCCAAACTTTTTTGTTTTTGGCTTCTTGTAAACAACACCTTTATTATAAATCTGTCATCCATGATTCAAATAACAGGAACCAAGGATGACAATTAATATTCTAGGTTTCCACAATGGACCTCTGTTTTAGGAAATTTCAATTCAACACGCCACTATGCATAGAAGGTGATGTGTTAAAAGTTCTTTTCATTGTAAAATTGTGCAATTAAAGACCTTCCTAAAGGTTCCGTGTTCTGAGATTGTAGAGAGTTGAAATTGGAGTAGATTATGTCGCTCGGAAAAAATTCAGAAGCGAGTACACAATCGGTGTAATGGCGGCCTCACATCACTTAGATTTAGGGTTCAGGCGAGCTGTTGTGGTCAATATAGATGGAAAACCTAACGGAAACAAGTCTCTCTCCAAGAGGCTTTATGCATTGCTATAAAAATTGCTAGATATTTTAATAACCCTAAGAAAATTCTAACTATCATAACCCAAAGCTGGGGAATGAAACTTGGAAAAGAACTTAGATATATTGTAAAAATGAGATTTATGTATTGAAAATAAGGGGAACCAAACATGGAAAAAAACTTAGATATATTGTAAAAAAGAGATTTATGTATTGAAAATAAGTATAATAAATCTATAGGGTATAGTTGAAAACTCTAATATATGTACTAATAAAAAAAAGATTATATAAAGAATAATTAGCCATTGAGTTTGTTTGTGTTCTGAAGATCAGTTGCAATTATTCCTATTATGAAGTAGCAGTTATGCCTTTTGTGCCGCAGACTGCTGTGTCCTTCACAATCTGGCATATGCCGAGACCAAGACCAAGTTGCAATTGTTGCAAGTAGATGCTATCCAAAATTAACTCGATTATTAAGGTTCAGATCAACCATGGTTCAGATCACAGGTTGTGATGACAATTAAGATTACCAAGCTTAACGTTTGCATGTTTCTGTCATTATGGGCAGGTTAGTTTTTGGTTCCCTTTCCCAATTTTTTTCTGTTCTTTTAAATATTTTCTATTAAATTTTCTCGGTGTTGTGTCTTAACATCTGTTTGTGTTGCAAAGAAGGCTGAAATGTAAAATCTGAGGGATTTTCATTTTGGCTATTTTATTTTTTATATCTGATGAATCTGTTGAAAATACTGGGTATAGACTTGTGTTTAAGGTCTTTGGGATCTGAGGAATTTGGTCCATATAAAAGCCTAAAGCTCGTTTAATGGAGTTCGTTGTGTCTTTTTGTTTTTTAGGTTAAGCTGAAATCATTGTATATAGAATTTGTTTTTCGTGCTAATATGGAGAATTTGTATGGGTGATATAGCCATTAAGCCCTATGGGATAGTGACGAGGGAATTCAGAAGGTCATATTTAAAGCTCAATTTTTTTCACAATGACTAGTATCCTCTCTTCTGGTATATATAAGCTATTTGGCTTTAATTATTAGTGTCATAGAACAGTTGTAGGCTACAGGGCTCTTTTCTTGAACGAATTGCTGAGAATGGTGAAGCGTTTTTTTCCCTTATCTCTGGTGTAGCTTGAGGCCATTTTGATCTATTGGACCACATTAGAATGCGTTTAACAATGCTGTGCATCACAATTTCTGTGTATTGTTTTGGTACCGCATAGATTGCCTACCTTGAATGTTGATATATATAGAAACAAAACCTTTGTTCACTAAATAATGAATATTACCGTATTTTGCAGCATTCTTGGTACGGACATTATTTACTGTATTTTGCAGCATTCTTGGTACAGGAGTGAGCAATTACTAGGATATAGCGCTGCTCAATAAGGCTTACTTGCTCTTGCCGAAGGCGTTTGTTATAGAATTTCAATGAAATTTGCACACCTCATAAGTGGGCTAGTTTATCTATCACAAATTACTGCATCAGGCGCTAGTCTGCCACCAGAAGTAAGTAATTTGCATCTCCTAATATCCCTGTATGTCTGCAAAGACTTGGTTCTCATGATGTGTGATTTCAGCCTCAAAAGCGTTTTCATCATGGGAGGCCGCAAAGGCTCCAACTTAGTCCAAATATTAAGTGTAAATTTATGTTAGTGTTTGTTGGTTTATATTTTGAATACATATTTAAGGTGATGCTATGTCGATAGATTCGGGTTGAGATTTTATATCTAAGCGATTCAAATGAAAGAGAGAGTAATTTACCAGGATTCGCGGCGAGCTGAAGAGAGAAGAGAGAGTAATTTACCAGGATTCGGGGCGAAGGCTCCACAGCCCGGAGATATTACAGCACCAGAACGTCAAGAAAACGATGATGCCTAATATCGATAAGATTGATATCTCCCATCTCCATTAATTTATGGTTTTATTGCTTTTACTTTGAATTTTTTTAGGGGTTTATGCACGGCTTTCCATCCGCCATTGTTGAAATCCCATCATTCGGCCTAGAGGCTGCCTGCTGTAGCAATTCTCAAATTTGGATTTGGTGGAACTATCCACTGAAAACAGCAATGAACCCATATGTGTTGAATCCATTCACATAAAATACTGAGCCACTGAGCATCAACTGATTGGCTTTCTTCTCCACCATATTCCAGTCCTCCTCATCTCTTTCATGCAACTTCAAACAAGAATTAATATCTTCCTGTGACCTATCAGCTTATGTATCCTTCCTGTCAAGTAATGCTCTACTTATGTACAGGTTCATGAAAATCACAAGAGCTACATGAAGATAGTAATAGCAGAGAGGGAACCCTATCTTCTTCTTATTAATATTCATCGTCTTGTTCGATTTTTTATGGCCTTCCTCCAGCAATGCTACGGGGTTATCAGCGCCCAACGCTATTTGTAGAAAGAGGCAAGGAGTAAGTAATGATGATAGAAATATAGGAAGGAGTAACTATCTCGATTAATTTATGGTTTTATGGCTTTTATTTGAATTTTTCTAGATTTCAATAAAACTTTGCTTCAAGGATGTCGTTTAATTTTTCAAATAATTTTAGTCTGTAACTGCCTACCACATGTGAACAGCTAGTTATATCAAAAGGATTTTCATTTGTTTGTATAGACCATTACAGAATGCTGTAATCTAGGATTCTGTAATGCCAGTAGATTATAAGCATTTTCTCTGGTTGAAAAATCCCTAGTCCTTTTGTATGGCAAGTTTACCATTTAAATTTATTTTAGCCCTGGAGTCTTGAACTTTTACATATTATGCTGTAAAAATAAAATTTAGGGAAACCATTTGAAACTCCTAAAATTTATTTATGGAAAAAATGTTGACTAAAACTCAACTAAACATTTATTTATGGGTAAAAATGTTGAGCAAAACTCAACTAAATAACAAATTACAAGATTAAAAAAAAAAACTAAAATACAAAAATATTACCACATAACAACATATATTAAATTTAAGCTTCTATTAATTTCAGTCAAAAATCCGGATAACATAAATCTGCATGTCCTAGAGAACCATTTGAGACATCCATCCCAATAATAATTGTTGATTTTGTAGATATCTTAAGTATCCTATGAGCAAGCAAGGGGTGAGGGTCCTATTTAACAACTTCAAAGCAATCTGTGCCGTGGTGTCGTCCTGCCTGTCATAGTGCAACGTGGTGAAATACCATCCTGCCTGCAACTTGGTGAAATGCCAATCTTAATTAAGACATTAAATTTGTGTGCTTCAATGAGAATAATGATGCCTTCCACAAAATAAAAACCAGATTTTGCTAATCTCAATGAGAAATTGAAAATACGAAAAATGGCCATAAAAAATTGAGAATTGTTCCTTACTCAGTTATAACATCACAATAAAATAGCTCAAATTATTATTGAAACTAATTCTTGAGAGTCTTTATTGAATTTCATAGACAGTTCTATTCATTTAGTTTGAAGTTCTTAAAAATATCAAGTTAGAGGAGCGGTTGATGTGCAGTCTTCACTCATCTGCCAATAGTTTCAAAGAAAGCAATTTTATTAGAATTCGACATAGGTACTGCTGAATCTTCTTGATTTTGAAGAATTTTCTTTACATTTAAAATCAAATCAACATAAACGAGTTCAACTTTGGGAAAAAAATTTAATTATAAATATCTAAAAGCTTAGAGAGAATGTTTACATAAAACAAAAAAGCTAGCTTACTAAGAAAAGCCTAAGACAAAGAAACGGAGCCAACTAAGATACAAAAATAGACAGGCCCCACCAATAGGAGCGACCAGACCTTTCAAAATAGCATCAAGAAAAAGGAATCCAATGGCCAACCTTCAACCTTCAATCAGGAGGAGATGAAGCTTGCAAACAAAACTGAAGCGCTAAGAGATCGGCAGACGATTTAAGTAAAGCTATTTTGCTATGTAAGCTGGTTTACATTGATGATTAATAAAGAATTTGATGATAAATACAACATATTTTGAAATATAAATAGATAGATGAACTACTGATATCTCTTTGGATGAACTGAGATAATTCTTAATTCAACTACTGATACGCTTTCGATGGACTGTGACAAGTTGTACCCAACTTTCTTGGGTATCAACTATATTTCATAGAAATTGATCAAATCAAACGAAACGTGTGATTTAACAAATGTGGGTCCAGGCTCACATTCCTTCGCCAACACGTGGGATGGGTTATGAAACTTCGCGGTTCGTCCTGTTTTAACTTAAACTTTGCGGTCACAGAGCTTTAAAATTATATATAGGAAAACCGTGTAGGCATCTTACAAAGACTGAAGAGATCGAAGGTAGATTAAAGCAAAGAATCATTGGGGATCTGCTCATATCAAACGCCAGCTTACAAATCACACTGAAGAGATCGAAAGGTAGATTAAAGCAAAGAATCAAAGGAGATCTGCTCATATCAAACGCCAGCTTACGAATGACACTGAAGAGATCGAAGGCAGATTAAAGCAAAGAATCAAAGGGGATCTGCTCATATCAAATGCCCGCTTACGAATGACAATGAAGAAGTCGAAGGCAGATTAAAGCAAAGAAACAAAGGGGATCTGCTCATATCAAATGTTTGCTATGAAAATCTTAAGGTCGAATTATCAATTGCAATTCATATCAAAGTTCAATCATATAATGGAATATTGTGCATTAATTGTGATATGATTTGGACCACACGATATTGATGAGGTAGCTTAGGTAGTAGTAAGCTTACCGGATAGATATAGTGGAGTAAACTTTTATTTTTTACATTTCGTTTCAAGTCAAAATATAAAAAATCATTTTAAAATCATTTTAAAAATAGATGAAAATTATAAAATCATTTTAAAAATAGATGAAGTAAAGTAGTAGTAAGCTGGCAAGATAGTGGGGAAATTTAATATTCTTAACTTTTTGTTTTAAACCAAAACAATAAAAAAAGTATTTTAAAACCATTTTAAAAATAATTTTAAAAATATATATATTTTTTATATTTTGTTTTAGGTGAAATAAAATAAAAAACTTGTTGAGGGGTAAACCAAGTTAAAGATTTGAAATAACCAGAAAAATAATAATTTGTAAACACAAAAGAAGATGAATTAGCAAGGTTGGTGTAACATTAACGAAATGCTAAAAGCATCTTAGGATAATCACAAGGCCTCATCGAGCTTAAAGATTTTACATAAAGAAAACTAACCTGGAATTGTTTGAACAACGAAAAGATTCATTTAATGGACAGATATCTCACATGCAAAACACTTGGCATTTCATTATGTTAAATCCATACAACCTATTTTAGATTAATTTATTTTATAAAGCAAAATAATAATGATTGGAAATCTCAAAAAGATCTTAATTTTATAAAGAAAGATAATAAAGATTGTAGTTTTATAAAGCAAGATAATAATGATTGTAAATCTCAAAGATCTTATGTTTAATGTAACCAAATGCAATACCCCTAAATTCCAGTGACTTGGGTCTGTTTTTCTATGTCAAATAAATGAGCGAAAAAATGGGAGCATACTTCAATGTATGCAGACCATAATGGGTCCAATTTACTTCTTAAACTTAACCGCTATGTTTTGGTCACAGGATAACTCCCCTAACATCTAGGTGCAAGAGCTACAATACTTCACAATTCTTCGAAAATATAGTTTCTCCCTATTTTGTGATCCTAACCATAGAGAATGACTTCACAGATGAAGAGGGGAGATGAGATAAACAAATTGGAAAAAATCACAAAATCGAAAAAGAAAGTTGCATTTCTAAGGAATTGGAGTTTTGTTCTCGGGGAAGAACCATCGTCATACATTGGAAATAGTGAGATTTTGTCATGCACTTCCGACAGATCACTGGTTATGGCTCACAGTTTGATTCTGGTGAATTTTATATTAACTTTTGTTGTCATCCCAATGCTGGTTTGTTATACTTTGGTTTAGTTATTAGATGATATAGTGGTGATTGTACGTTGACCTTATTTCTATAGATTTTGTGCATGCTATGTGATGATGTAATTTATTCTTTCTTTTCCATAATTATAGATTATAATATCTTAACGAAATTGTACGAGTGGGTCGACCCCACAACATTTCACACTACCATCAAAAAAATATATAGTCTCATTTCGCACTATCAACAAAAAAATATATCGTCTTTGTTTTTATTATGGTTTAGGAATATTTACCTAGAATTAAAAATTATAAATAAGGTTTAATATATTGAAAAGCCACTCACATGTTTTCTACATGTCTATTTGCAAGGTGTGCCCTTCATTAATTTTAGTTTTTTGTTATAATTATACTTAATACATATATAAGGAGGTCACTAATAATATGTTTAAATATATTTTTATGGAAACAAAGTTATGAAAATACTTTATATTTATATTCTTAGATGGAAATATGTCACTCCTATATATTTATATAAAAAAAACCTCATTTATTTAAAATCTAAAATCAAGGTATGTTTAAATTGCATAATCCATAAGAGTGGCATGTTAAAACTTTTGTAGATGGTTAAATAAACTAGTTGTTTTTTCTTATAGCATTGATGTTATAGAAATAGCTACTAACAACCGCCGTGACATTGCCACTTCGTGGCTCTTATTTATTAATGAATGATAGCAAATAAATATGGGCGATGATGCCATAACCTTTAATGCTTCAAATTAATTTTCATACAAAATGCCACCATAATTTATATTATGCACGGAACTACATGCTTCACATGTAATTCTGCCAACAACTCCATTAGTATTTAGAGGGCACATGCCAATGAGTGGGCTAGATTTGGTTCCCTAATTGAGAATAATTAACTTCTATGATTCGACCACACAAACACAATTGTTGGAATATAGGTGGACATGATGTAAGTTGGTTCACTAATTATTAAAGCTTCAAAAATCATGGCAATGCTTTTAAAATCATAATCATAACTTTAAATTTTTGCTATCAAATTTTGGTAGCTTGGGTTCCTTTAGTGGAGATGTTATATTGGTAAAGAAGTTCATGATTTTAAGATATTCTATGTTTCTAGTATAAAGGATGCAACAATTATGTGAAAAACAATATTATCATTTGGTACATGAATTCCATTAATAATTATAAGGGACCCAAGCACCTTAATCGATAATTCAATGGAGGAATAATATATATATATATATATATATATATATATATATATATAAGCATTGCTTAAGAGGCATCAGGAAGAAATTGTGAATAATGTTTTGAAGAAGGGATTAAAATGATGTTTATCATAATTGTGATATGAGTAATAATACTATGAGTTATAATTAAAAATAAATGTTATTATTGATTTTTCAAATTAATTTAGTGGAAATATTGATCAAGAGGGTTGTCTATGTTTTAATGAAAATAAAAAATAATGGTCCAAAAGTGAATTGGGTTTCCAACAGTTGTTGTTGTTGTTGTTGTTGTTTATGCACGGTTAGTTTGTTATAGACTTGGAATCTTTAACTAAATATATATATAGTGGAGCATCATGCTTTCCTACCCTTCCAAATACTCTCTTTGTAGGAATTTTTTTCTCAAGAGAAACACCTCACTCTATACATGAGAGTTGAATCCCTCTTGTTTCAAGTGTCCAAGCCCCCTTTCTTTTAATATTTAGATAAAAAAACTCACTAAATGTTAATGCCTTCTACATGATTAGTTTTCCTATGTTGTTGTGATTTTCTAATTTAGGTTTAGGGCCAAACAACTATTTATTTGTGAATGATGTGTGTTGTTTCTAAAAGACCACAAAAACAAAATTTTCCTCTATATTGAGAAGAATATCTTATAGGAAATATTCAAAACATTTTCCAAACAATGAATCATACAACAAACTTATGTAACACACACTACAAATTTTATATAGTATTTCATGACATTTAAAATTCTTTCCACATTGTACCTGAACCATTGTAGATACATTGACTAAGAACTAACACTAACCCTGCCATTTTCTATTATGTTCTCAAAATAATTAAAGAATAAAGGACAATTAATTATCTGTGTTTCCTAACAAAGATAGTATATCATGGAACAAACTAATATTTCTAACATATGAACAAAATAATAATTATAAATTAAAAAATAGAACATTGAAATTGGTTTCTCAGATTAATGAAGACGATCTCTAGATTGTGCTCCCTTGATCCAATGTTCGCCATGGGAAAATGCATGATATGTGATTACTTTCCTCTCGTCCAATGTGTCTCAATTTTAAGTAATCCAATATGTGGGTTTTGAATCATCTATCTTCTCACAAACCTGGGTTTTGTATCATCGCTCTTCTCACAAACATGTCTCTTGTTCCCAATACTATTCTATATTTAATCCACACCCTTATTTCTTCTCAAAATTTGGACAACACACTGACAAGTTGCAAGTACTATTCCTCATTTCCTCATATTTTCCATATCATGGTATGTTTACTTAAAACAATTTTGTTTGTATCTCAACTGCACCCCACCCGAAGCTCAAAATACCCTTGGATCTATAGCCCACTAGGAGGATATATATATATATATATATATATTCAAAAGGAGAGGCTTATGCCATCATGTCTCTCTTTTAACACTAGACATTTATACATGGATTCCAAGTGCCATTTAATGTTGATAATCATTTTACAAGTATCCATATTCTTACCGCAAAGGTCCTCACAATCGCATTCTTTCGAGTTATAATTTATGTATTTTGCGAGTGTTAGCTTTAGAATACATGATGAAAAGTGTCCTATCACACTATTTAAGTGTTTCTTGAGGGAAACATGTGTCTTATTGTAATTTCGACAAATATCACTATTAAACGTAATTATTAACTCAGGTTCTGTTTAATATAAAAAAAGGTTACAAATTCCAATTAAAAAAAAAACCTTTTATCCATCTAATTAGTTAATATCATTATATGTATCATACACCCTTCACCTTTAATGTCTTTAAGGATAGCATCTAGGTCAACCAAATCTAGAAAATTTAGAGGATATTTTAACATAAGATTTTTTCATAAATTTTATAGGTCAAAAGTAGGAGTGAGTCATTAAAGGAGCCACACCAACCCACCTAGGATAAATCTCACCTAAGAAGCCCTCCACGCTTGATGTTATTTATATAATTGGGTGGCTCCCATCATTTGACCCTATTAGCATGGGACTTAATCTAATTATTTTCATTAA
>LPNX011171604.1:427289-451633 GCA_001517045.1 Pseudotsuga menziesii
GGAAAGAAAGACTGGAACAACTAAGCTTAACAAAAGTTTCCTAAAAATCCTAACGAGCTTCCTTAAAGCTATCATATCCTTCGAAGGATAGATTTTAACAAACTGTAGGTTTAACAACAAAAAAAAACATCAGATATTAATTGAACTAAAACACTACATCTTCTTTCCTTTATACTCTGGGTAACGGAGATTTATTCCATCGGAAGGGAACCTTGTTTTCAAGAGTCCTGGAAATCACTGTACTGGGTCATTTTTGACATTTTCATCACTTCAGCTTTTATGATATCAACAATACCCATTAACTCCCTTTGATCACGCTCATGGTCGCCCATCCCAGAGTCATGACAACCGATTTGGTTGGAGATGTACCTGATATCCAAAGCCGTATCTCTATTTTCCTAGAGTCCAACACCCACCACCTCATAGACCCTGCACATATGCTTTTTGATATCTTCCAAACTGGACTTGAGGTTAGAAATTTTTGAATCACTGTCCTTTTTCACCATTGTTCACTTAGGGTTGGTTTCCAACGAAGTCGAAAGACCTTTGAACAAAAACAACAAGTGTTGTAAGCCAACTTCGTCCTAATCCTTACACGGGTGCAAGGAACCAGCTCGTCTTGGGTCTGCATACAATGAGTGGAAGAAGGAGGATCCTTCATGGGATAAATCTCCCATCACTCGTGCTAAATGGATTCTTATAACTCCAGAGGACAATGAAGGTAAAGTCTGAGTTAATGTAGGCCAAAGATAAGTACTGGAAAGTATAGTGCAATGCGTCTTGGGGGTGTCAGATCAATGCCTTAAGCCTTAAACCAAAGGGGGGGATCATCTCCTAATATTTTTAGCCAAGGAGGGAGCCTATAGTCCTTTATGTGATGACTATGGGACATATTTGAAAACCTTCACTTGGTGATTATAAATGACAAATCCTCGCAAATTTCGAGCACCTTGGTTGGAAATCTTGTCGGTTGAGCCATTATTCTACCGGAGGATACGATAAAAAAAACTTGGGGTGTATAGTTTAGATGGCATATCCTTTCATAGATTCTTTTGCAGTTGGTGGAGCCATTTTTGTACCCTAATCACATCTTATGTATAACCTTTCTTGAGTCACCAAAGACCAATAGATTTGTGATGTGTTCCTCGCCTTCCAATTCTATCCTGAGGAGAAGAGAAATCCATTCCACTTCATTGTTGGTTTTAGTTCTGAGGCCCCAAGCAAAGGATTTAACTATGTTTCCTCCAGGATAACAAATAATCACACCCCCCCCACCGCGCCTTCCCCTCCCGGATTTCCTTTTGAGGCACCATCAAATAAGAGAGAGAAGCATTGTTGTGCCTCCCTCCATTGAAGAAATTATGCTTTGTTTTTCCATATTTCCCAGGGCTAGAGGGTATGAGGAAGTTTGGTTTGAGGAGATATATGTTTCAGAAATTATTGGCACCAATTATCTTCCTCATCCGTGAGAGGTTTAGAGGTAGGAAAATAAATATTATTGGAGTCCAGCGTCTTGTGCATCATGTTAATAATTTTAAAGGCTACCTTGAGATGGTCCACCTTATTGTCATTGAAGACGAGTTTGTTTCTAGCGAGCCAAATCTGCCAGTTGATATTTTTTGGGATTGTGTTCCAAACTCTTAGAAGGGTAGTTTTCTTGCCAAGATTACCTGGGAAGAAGGGATTCTAGTTTTCTATCATCTCCTGAATTTGTTCCGGCAAAGTGAACCTTCTATCAAGGTTTCCTATCACATGATCCCATACTTGTAAGGTGAATTCACAGGCCAAGAAAATATAAGAAACAAATATTGCAGAGGATTTGCACAAGACACATATCGAGGGTCCTATGATTCCTCTTTTGGTGAGTTTGTTAGTAGTTAGGATCTTATTATGAGTAAGCAACCAAAAGAAAAAATTAATTTTCGGAATGCAGTCTAAGTTCCAAACCTTGCCCCAAAAGTTTGCATATAAGCAGGTCTCATTATTCTCTAAAGTCTTATATCCTTCTTTAACTATATAGATGCCATGAAATCCCTATCCTCTTTAATCCCATTTTCTGAGATGAGAGGGATATTTCCCATGCAAATGTGAAGTAAATAGGGCATATGCCTTCTGAATATGTTGGGGATTATGTAGTGTCTTTCATATTTTCCAAGCGCCAGAACTCGACCATTCTGAAATGCCATGCAAATTCAAGATATTTCTCTCTTGCATCAAGATGAAAATGACATCGAGATCAGGGACAAAGGCTAATTGGGAATGCCCAAATATTTTATCTATCTATAAGTTGATCCTCTACATCTAGTTTCCCTATACCACTCATTTCTATGCTAGGACAAAACCATGATCTCTGTGGGTTGTTTGGACAGAACCATGACCTATGTGGGCTTCTTGGATAGATCCATGACCTGTGTGAGCTGTTTGGAATAATTCATGACCTTTTTTGGGCTGTTATAATGGGCTGTGACATTTGCTGAGTCTACTAGACTGAACCATGACTATTCCTTGGGATGCCTTGACTCGATCTTTGGTATGCTGACTTTTTTGAGGTATTTTCTATGAGTGTGTTGTTGTTGGTGCCTACCATGACCTTTAGTAGGGTTGTTGTGGTTCTTGTTTATCTTGTTGTAGCATGTTGAGACTGCTTAGACTTTATAGGGGTTTCTTGTGCTCCTTTTCAGCCTCCTTGAGGATGCTACTATGTATGGAAATGTGTCATAGTATGATGGACGTGCTAGAGTGTGGGTTAAGGATGTATCTGCACATTTAAAAGGAACTTCATTTTCTTGACGTATGAATGTTCTAAAAGACTGTCATTTTATTGTAGAAATGGGATTGAAATTTCATCCTCGTCTCTATACTATTTTGATTAATATCTTGAGGTCTTCATTTTTCTCGCTCTGCCCTACAACTACCTATATCTCTCTCTCTCAAATATGCCCATTGGTTTTTTAGTGACTTGTCTCCTAAGAGACAAAGTATGATCATAATATATATCTAAGTATATAAAGGAAGGTATAAACAACATTGTTTTATTTTTTTGTCCATTTATATTTTTATTGCATGTGCTTGAGCAATTCTATTGTACAACTATGGGACTCTGCATCCAATAGACAGGTAGAGTAAATTACTATTTTCATTTTTTAAATTTCTTTTTGTTTTTTTTAAACAATGGCATTGCTAGTGGAAATTTTGGACAAAGTTGAATAGTTGTGGGAGATTTTCTAGTTCTCTTTTGAGGTATAAATGACAGTGGGATTGGCATAGTCTATCTTTAACTTTTATTTTGTTATCTTTATATACCAATCTGAACATGGTTTCTTGCCTTGATTACAGGTGAGTGGTTGTTTAAGTCACCTCTGAATAAAATGATCACATAAGTATTCATACTTCTTGTCAACAAGAAAACTCGAAGGTATTATTGCTAATATTTCATCTAATTTCATTTCCATTTATCTAGTGGCTAAGAGTACTTAGAGTTAATGCCCATTCTTCTTCTTGTGAAACTTATGTGAAATCTACTAGTTCAAGTTTTGGTCCTTTGAAGTTAAGATGAACATCTATATCTTATTGAAACTATCTGAAGATTGTGTAAGATGTTCATGGAAATTGAGAGAAATGTGCACCTTTGTTCATTTTACAGGGGATGGTGGCTTGGCCCACATTGGAGGAATATGAGTTTGGGACACCATTTTCTCATCCTTCACTTCAATATAAACTGAAATTCTCCTTTCAATGGCATCATCCACCATTATCTTCAAGTTACTTATGAATTTTCAGTCATATTAAGATATCTTGGGATGACTCTAGATGACTCAGTAGATAGTTTAACAATGGATGCATTCATATAGATTCATAATGGCTTAATTCCAATCAACACCTCATCTAGTGCTAAACATGGATGATTTTAAGGAACCATACTTATTTATAAGTGTATAAATGTTGGTAAATCTTACCAATTCTTAAAACGACAACTATAAAATGTTTGGCGATATTTTTCAAAAAATATTTTAATTTCCAAGTATTTATATCATTTATATAATAATTTGATGATTTTTAGGGTGAAAAATTTTTACCCCATAAAAATTGGGCAAAATAGGGCTTCAAAAAATGCAAAATGGCGAATCTTTTTTTGGAGAAAACCCCCTAAAAATATCCCATGGGATAAATTTCACCCCTAAAATTATCCCTGGTGTTAAAGAAGGACTTGTATGAGCATAACCTATAAATTTATGGTATTTTTCCATTTTACATCATCCAAGCATACAAAATAATGATTACCAAGTTACTATAGATCCATAATTGCTTACCTTGTACTAGTTGTTCAAGTCCTTTAATTGCATTTATAAAATGCAAAAATAGATTTGCACTTAATAAATGCAGTTGAAGGACTTGAATGACTAGTACAAGGTAAGCCATTATGGATCTATAGTAACTTGGTAATCATTATTTGGTATGTTTGAATGATGAAAAAATTGTTTGAATATCATCATTGTCAAGCAATAAAAACTTCTTAAAGGGTGCTAGCTGAATGGTAAAGCATCTTCCTAATTATAGGCACGAGGTTGGTTGTTCGATTCCTTCGTTCCCTATCATAAATTTCTGACTAAGAAAACGACTAAATTCACATATATACGAATATTAGTAGCTAATTTCTAGTATCTTATAAGGCGACTAACGTTTAGCCATATTTAGCTTAGTCATTAAGACGTTATCATCTAGTAATTTATTTAGTCGTATATTTGGTCATTAATTGTGGCAATCAATGACTAAATCAACGAATAAATCAATGGATATCGATGACTAAATCAATAACTAAATCAATGGCTATGAATTACTAAATCAATGACTAATAAGTCAACCAATTAATAACTAAGTTAAATATGACTAAGTTAGTCAAGCTATAAGATAGTGTAAATTAGCTACTATTAGTCGTTGACTAAAAAATAGTTGTTTATATCCGAATTTTAGTCATTAATTCCTCATTTTCTACTAGTGATATAAGTAATGCATATGTATTTACCACACGAAATCTAAATAACAATAAATAACCCCACCAACCAACTCAACCTTCTCTCCCTCTTCAAAATCACATGAACGCAACTATTTTGTTGTACTGACACACTAATTTAGTTCTATATCTAACATAGGGAAGAAGAAAATATAATCCCTTTCTTACTTTGTTTATCCCTTCAACATGTTTATCCCTTCAACATATATATGTAGGAAACCATCGTACGTGGGGGAATGCACATTCGATAGGTCTATGAAGAATCTTGAGGAAGGTGCGACATGGAGGGAAGGAATGTCGATGGTGAATGATTTGATGAAATATCCAAGGAGTATGTGTTAGAGTATCTAAACAACCAATCTTCATAAGGGATTTATAACTGCATTTTATTTATTTAGGATTTGATATTTTAATCTTCGAGAATTTATCAATTTTTCTCAGATTGAGTCATGGTATCAAAGCTGGAATACACCTTGATATTCCTTCTTCGAGAAAGGTAACTTTGTAATTTATCCCCCTCTTTACTTTATAGGGCGACACCAAATGGTTTCTTGTTTGTAAAATTAAGATAATAACTTCACTACAAGCAATGCATTGGCTCTGCCCACTTCCTTTAAAAAAAAATATTGAAGCGGTTGTCAATATGAAATTTGATGAAGAAACAAAGAATTCAAAACTTATAATCCTTTCATGATTCTGGATTTTCGGGTGTATTCCGTTCAGGAAGGATCACTATTGGGCGATCACATCGAGGAAGGATCCTTATATTGATGGGATATCTAAGTATTGAGCTTACAGTTCATCTCACAAAGGAATTCAAGCTTGGATATGTAGGGAAAATTCACAAGTTCCCACGACCATGTGCAATGCATTCCTCGGGAATTTTTACATGGTAGCTAATTTGAGGGTTTCTTTTATTTTTACAATCAAAGTTTCCCTGAGGATGCAGAGTGTATTACAAATACTGTGGAAAACTTAAAAGAGTGCGGGCCTAAAAATGCTTAGTTAGAAATTGTGAAATGAGAAACCCATATGTTTGGAGTCGTCATGAGTTGATGCCTCACAAAGAAGAGAGATCAGAATCCAATGGATCTCTAGGGCACTGCAGAATTCAGTGAAAATATGTGTGAGAGAGTTGAATTCATGAGGAGAGAAAAACATGGTGGATGTGTGAAGTGGGTCAATGGAAACCCTAACATTTCGAGTCGAGGATGGACTAGATGGTTGGCACAATTATATGATGTGGAAATAAGTGGGAATGTTATTGAAAACGAATGCACGAGGTAAGAAATATGCAACAATGGTCTAAAATAGCATGATCTAGGTTTTGAGATCATTTCCAAATAAGACATTGTTCAAGCTCAGAAAAATGTAGCATTGTGTTTTGCGGAAAATGCAGCAAGGTTGATATGAAATCCATTATTTCTTTCTTGTGATTGATTGTCATCCAAGGGTCATGGATTCACAACTATACTGTCTAGTCAATTTATCTACAAGCTACATAGGTTATATATATTTTGTATCCATATTGACATATCTTACCCTAGATGATGGCCATAGGGACTTCACTTAGTGAACCTGTCACATAGCACGTGCGATCATGGGATATTAAAGAGTACCCTTAATTTCCAGATATATTGACCCAAACTATTTTTGTTGAAACCCCCTCCCAATACCTAAAACCTCCTCCCCACCCATTTTTATACATCAATCCTTATAAACCACCCTACCCACCCCCACCTTAAACCCCTCATCCCCCCCAATTCCTGCAATATATTGGTTCAATTTTTGATAATTTTAAAACCCACAATATGAATTAACGTGATAGGATATTGGTCAACAAGTGAATCCCCCGTGATGATGGCCTGCCTTATGATCAATATGAACGCTCTAGTTCAATGATAGTGCTCTACATCTCTGTGTGTCTATCATTTGCATACAACAGAGCATACAACCACCTACCATATATCAAAATTTTCCTAGCTACTACAACATTTTGGGGTCAAATCCATTAACAAGGCCAATCAACACATATGGAGATTAGAATGAATTAAATGATTTTTTTAGGGTTTTGAAGTTGGAATGTGATTGAGATTTTAACATAGTTTGCATATTGAGTTTGTGAAAATGGAAATGCGATACATTTTTTGTCATTAACAACGTTCATTTTTGTATGTTTTTTCTTTCTATTCTTTGTTCTCTATTTTGGTGAGTTTCTCTTGGGAAGCCTAAGCAACATCTAAAAGCTTCTATTGATATTGATTTTATAATAGGTTGGGAAGAAGCGTGGATGGATTGTGATTGATGTTGATGAGACAAACAACCTATGAAGAAAATTTGACTTGTAGCACCAACAACATAGTGGATTTGTATTTATGATGCTCAGCGACCAATGAAATTGAGGTCAAACAAAATCATCCAATATTGAATTTAATTTCAAGGACTTAATCTCTCTAGCTTATATTTACATGGCTTCCATATTCATTAATGTGCATTCTTGTCTAACTAGTAATATTTAAATAGATAAATTATGTAAATTTAATTTCACTCATATTTTATTTGCAGTTACTATGGATTTTTGCAAATACATTAATTGCATATATGGGCCCCATGACTTGAGTAACCTAGTTGCTTCAATTGCATCTACTTTTGATATATTTATAAAATAAAATACTTTAGTTAGAGGAGTAAAATCAATTTTTGTAATATGGTCAATATTGATCTCCAAGGTGCATGCTTCATTCATAGATTAACCCTAAGAATGAAAAAAATAGAGTAACCCAAAATATGAAAAATGCTTTCTATTTTGGATACAAATGCTCAATAGGAATAATGACATTTTAGTAGTTAGAAATAAAAGAGACTCAACACCATATGGATTTCTCTACATCAACATTGAATAAGTTTATTATGTTTACTCTATATATTTGATGGGGGGAAAACTTCTATGTATGGCGTTCATATTTCAAGGAAGTTTTCTTTTTGTATACAAACATAGATTCCATTTTCAAACTTCATTGAGTTTATCTTCTTGTAGGCATTGACTATAATTTCTTTCACTTTGATTAGTTGTTACATATTGATATTACGGTTGCTTCCAAGACAAGTTGTAGCCTATGTGCTTAGTGTGCTCCCTTAACACTTAAATTTGTATTATAATGATCAAGGTGAATAATGTTCACTTCTTATATTAATTGTAGGTGTTATTTTTTATCAATCAGGCTATCATTATGTTAGGATCTTTAACTGAGAGAACAACAAGTACAACAATCAAACACAAGAGACAATGAACACAGTGTTTTTCCTCGGGGAAACCATAAACGGAGAAAACTCCACAACTTCCTCAGAGATAGAATCAAAACCAAAAGTAAAACCCCAAAATAGTAAGATGATCTCCCGACAGCAGTAACCTCTTTCTTCTCTGCCCCAGTGTCTTTCACTTCCTCAGCCATGTGCTACAACTGAGTGTGAGTGTGTGTGTGCTAAATAGAGAGGCTAGCTCTCTATTTATACTAATTCCCGACATGACTAAACCCTACTAGGGTCGACCTCTCTAGGAGAGTCTAATAACCCTAGTGCCCCGAAATTGCGGGGACTTTAACCCTTGATCAATAGGAGGGTTACCCACAATAACTTGACATGACTTGTTTACATTATAGATCCTCCCAATTGGAACATCAGGGCATGACATGACTCAATTACATTACAAATACATCTCGGAATAAACATCGGGTTACAATACATAAGAAATACAAGTGAATACATTCCAAAGTTACATAGTCATCAACACTCCCTCTTAACTAGGAAGGTATTCTCTCGACACAGTTTTTCAGCACAAGTATTCTTCTCTGTATCATCTGGGTCATCGTCAAGTTCTCGTCATCTTCATTTGTATCTGGACCATCACTCGATCTGGATCATCACTGGATCTGGATCATCATCACTAGATCTAGATCATCACTGGATCTGGATCATCACTGCTGGATATGGATCATCACTCGATCTGGATCATCTTGGAGACATCATAACTGGATTTGGATCATCACTCGATCTGGATCATCACTGCTAGATCTGGATCATCACTCAATCTAGATCATCACTGCTAGATATGGAACATCACTCGATATGGATCACCTCGGAGACATCATAACTGGACCTGGATCATCACTCGATCTGGAACATCATATGTGCTATCTCATGATTCTTCTCATCATAGGAATTTCTACAGAGCCAGCCATTTTTCATGCTAGTTATAGGCCTACCTCCTCATAGGTCTTTGGTAGCCCTTATATCTGACCTACTCATCAGAATGGCTAGCACTCACATCTGACCTACTCGTTAGAAAGGCACAACACTTACATCTGACCTACTCATCAGAAAGGCATGCACTCACATCTGATCTTATAGGAACCAATCCTACAGTCACGTCAGAATGGCCCCCAATCCCAGACTGAGCTACCTGGTAGCTGACCAGGCGCCTCCATTATCCCAGAGAATGGAAGTAGCCCTTACATCTGACCTACTCATCAGAATGTCCAGCACTCACATCTGACCTACTCGTTAGAAAGGCACATCACTTACATCTGACCTACTCGTCAGAAAGGCATGCACTCACATCTGATCTTGTAGGAACCAATCCTACAATCACATCAGAATAGCCCCCAGTCCCAGACTGAGCTACCTGGTAACTAACTAGGTGCCTCCATTCTCCCAGAGAATGGAAGTAGCCCTTACATCTGACCTACTCATCAGAATGGCCAACACTCACATCTGCCATGGAAGGAAGAAATCTTCTCACCATGATAGAATGGTAACAGCCCTTATATCTGATCAAGTGGGAACACATCCCTCAATCACATCAGAATGGCCATGCGCTCACATCTGATCATGTAATAATACATCTTACAATCATCTCAGAAAGGCCCTTAGTCCTAGACCAAGTATTCCTGGTAACTCACCAGGGAGCTCCATTCCAAGAATCCCAGTAGCTCTTATATCTGATCATGTAGGAACCAATCCTATAGTCATATCAGAATGGCTTAGCACTCATATCTGACATGGAAGTAACCAATCCTCTCACCATGACAGAATGGATCAACCCTTACATTTGACCTACTTGTCAGAATGGCTTCCAGACTCATCACTTCCCCTTGGAAGGGACCTCGATCTAGAGAACACCTAGATTCTCCCTAAAGTACTCAAAATTCACTCTGGGCAATGGCCTTGTCAACAGATCATCTATCTGATCGTCCATTGCAACATAATGGAGCTTCACTACTCCCCTCTGCACCATATCCCTAATATAGTGATACTTGATCTCGATATGCTTCGACTTGTCATGGAACACTGGATTATCTGACAACTTCACACAACTCTGGTTGCCACAATGTATACAAGTAGCATCCATGTGGAGATCAAATAAATCAGACAATAGCTTCCTTAGCCATACTGCCTCACAACTAGCTGAACAAGCTACGACATACTTTGCTTCAGTTGTACTCAGTGCTACACAAGATTGCTTCCTGCTAAACCAAGAGATTACACTTGATCCCATACTGAAGCAACATCTTGAAGTGCTCTTCCTATCGATGGCACTGCCTCCCCAATCTGAATCAACATAACCCTCTAAGTTAATCTTCTAATTCACCTTGTACTTGATCCCATAATCAATTGTACACCTCAGGTACCTCAAGATATGCTTTGCAGCAATCAAGTGAACATGTCTCGGATCTGTCAGGAACTGGCTCAAGGTGTTCACAACAAAGCAAATATCTGGTCTCATGTTCGTCGGGTACATCAAGGACCTAATCATCTGATGATACATCATGGCATCAACTGCTTCTGATGAAGCATCACTCAATAGCTTCAAGTTCGATGCCATAGGTGTGGTCATGGCCTTGCAGTCCATCATCCCAAACCTCTTCAGGATCTCTATTGCATACTTCCCTTGTCCAAGGGAGATTCCATCCGCACTCTGCCACACCTCCATACCTAGAAAATAATGCATCATACCCAAGTCCTTCATTTCGAACTCGGTAGCAAGCTTTCTCTTCGTATCAGCAATCAACCCATCCATACCTATCACAAACAGATCATCTACATACATTAGGAGCATCACTGGCTTGCCATCTTCAACCTTGTAGTAAAGGTTGGAATCTGCTTTATTCTTGGTAAAGCCCAAACTGGATAGAAAGATGCCAATTCTTCCGTACCATTCCTGGGTTCCTGTTTCAAACTGTACAGGGCTTTCTTCAATCTACATACATGAGACTCCCTATCATGTGTCTCAAAACCAAGTGGCTGCTCCACATACACTTCCTCTTCCACTACACCATTCAAGAAAGCAGTCTTGACATCCATTTGGTGTATCTTCCATTTCATCACTGCAGCCAGAGCAAGTACTGATCTGATAGAGGTGTATCTGGCTACAGGTGCAAAGGTTTCTTCATAATCTATTCCTTCTTTCTAGAAGAAACCCCAAGCAAAAAATCTTGCTTTATATTTCTCTATGCTACCATCTATAGTATGCCTGATCTTGTAGATCCATTTGGAAGTTACAACTGACTTCCCTTCTGGTCTTGGGACAACATCCCAAACATCATTCTTCATGATCGATTGATACTCTTCGATCATAGCATCCTTCCATTATTTCCATTCTGGCGCTTCTTCATAATTGGAAGGTTCTTTATCAATGAAATCACATAGTAATGCTACATACCCGGAGCAGGATCTGGTCCTCTTTATTTCTCTGTGATTCTCTTTTGGAGCCCCATATCTTTCCACACCTTGGATAGCTTCTCGTACCCAAGTAGGTTTCCTCTTATGAGGATTATTCTCTGGAGGTGGATCTACAGGTCTTTGTGGTTCTTCAAATTCTCAATCTTCTTCTTGAGCTTCTTCATTCATAGTTGTATCATGAATTCTGGGTGCTTCTGCTTCTTCAGATTCTTCAATAGGTTTCTTTCTGGATTTGTTGTAAGCTGTGCCTTCATCAAATGTCACATCCCTACTGATGTCAATCTTCTTGAATTCTGGGAAGTATATTTTGTAAGCCTTCGAGCTTTCAGAGTATCCCACAAATATACCCTTCTTTCCTGAAGGATCTAATTTAGTCCTCTTCTCTTTTGGAATGTGTATGTACACTAGATAGCCAAATATTCTGAGATGGCTGACTTCTGGTTTCTTGCCGAAGAAGACTTCTTCAGGAGTCTTGTTCTTGAGTACTCTATGTGGAGTACAATTCTGTACATACACCGCTGTTCTGGTAGCTTCTGCCCAAAGATGCATAGAAATACCTTGATCATGAAGCATTTCTCTTGTAGCTTCCATGATAGTTCTATTCTTCCTTTCTACAATCCCATTCTGTTGTGGATTATAAGGAGTGGACAACTCCCTATTAATCCCTAAGTCTTTACATAGCTCTTTGAATTCATTTGAAGTGAATTCTCCACCATTATCTGATCGAAAGGTCTTGGTCTTCTTTTCAGTGTGATTCTCGATCAAGGCTTTGAATTCCTTGAACTTGCAAAATACTTCATATTTGTTATTCATAAAGTAAATCCATATCTTCCTAGAAAAGTCATCAATAAATGAAGCATAATATACATACCTGCTTAGTGAGCTTGATGACATAGGACTGCATACATCGGAGTGGATGATTTCCAAGATTCCTTTTGCCTTGCTCTCGCTACTTGTAAATGTCTTCTTTGTATTCTTTCCTTTCGCACATCCTTTGCAGACCCCATCATGTTTTGCTTGAATTTCTAGAAGACCTTCAACAACTTTGCTTGCTAGTGGTAGTGCTCTGTAATGCACATGTGCAAGCCTTCTATGCCAAAGCTCATTTGGCTCTACTGTGTCATGGACCAAGGCTTGTTCTGGATGGCCCTTTAACTTTTACAATCCTCCTTCTTGTTCTCCAATCACTACCGCATCATAGATAGTCTTTCCTTTTGGCCACATGATGACTTGACCATCTATAAATGCAAAACTCATTCCTTTTGCATCTAATGCAGATATGGAGAGAAGGTTCTTCTTGAGACCTGGTACAAACAATACATCTTGCATCTTCATAGACTTTCTAGAGTCTAGTTTATTTGAGGATTCCCCACTACCTTTTATTGGATATTGGTAGTCATCTCCAAGCTTCACCTTATGAGGTGATTCATGTTCTGAAAGTTTTACAAAAGACTCTTTGAATTCTGTCATATGTTTGGAAGCCCCACTGTCTATAAGCCAATCATTGCTTCCATGTATGATGTTTCTCGTGAGAGCATAAATCAAGACATATTCTTCTTCACTAGAAGAGTCTTCACTTTCATATCTGGTTCTCTTGTTGGATGGTTCATCATCCTCTTGAGCATGAGCATGATGTCTTCTCTTGTTGCTCTTTTTCTTATTCTGTCTTTTAGGACAATCTCTTGCAAAGTGTCTTACTTCATCACATGTATAACATCTGATTCTAGACATGTCTTTTCTAGAGTTATTTTTGGAGAAATGCTTACCTCTGGAGTGATGAGAAATTCTTTTGGTTTTCTTGGAGTGTACTATGAGAGCTTGATATTCACTTCCCATCTTCTCTTCTCGAGCTGCTGTCCGAGCTTCTTCTTGAGAACATTCTTCCCATAGTCTGTTGAACTTGACTAACTTCTTTCTAGCACATATCCCTTGAATAAAGGAGTCCCGTGATCTAGGGAGACCATTCAAGGTGGTCATCACAACCTCTGCATTCTCTACTTCTTCATCTACTGCTTCCAGCTGTTCCTTGATCTGAGAGACCCTTGTAAAGTAAGACTGGATGGTCTCATCATTCTGGATCTTTACATTCTTCAGTTGGTTTCTCAAAGTCATCTTCGGGTTTATGTTCTTCCCTTCAAACAATTTGGTTAGGGCATCAAACATAGCCTTAGGTGTCTTTAGGGAGGACACCTGTGGTATGAGGTGATCCTTGATTGAATCAACAATGATCTTCTTTGCCATAACCAACTTCTTTTTATGTAAGGCATGCTTAGCCTCATCTCCCTCTGGAACTGGAACCTCCTCATTGATATAGGAGTCCAACTCATTTTCTTCCAGGACCAGGGAGATCCTATACTTCCAAGCTCAGAAGTTGTCAGCTCCCTCAAGCTTTTCATCAAGCGTGGTATGATGAGACATCTTAACTAAGAACCTCAAATGGAAATACAAAAGATTTAGATCTTACCAGGTCAAGATGTTGGATCTGGATTTGGAGCTGAAATCCTGCAATGCTGGTTCAGGAGCAGATTAGGGTTTTCTTTTCTAGAGTTCTGTCCAACCAAATGCTTTGAATTTGATCCCTAACTTCGATTTAGGGGGGGAGATCAATCCAATCCTGGGCTCACTAAAAAATTCCTCTTCTGTGAAAAGCCCTAATTTTCGGCAGTAGTGTTGGGTCCAAAACTGAAAAACCTCAGAATTGGATTCTGCTTCGACAGAAATATGCGCCCTAGGGAGGAGAGTTATTCCAACCTTCTTTTGCTGAAAATATATGGAGAGATATCCACAAAGTAGGAAGCCCTAGTTCCCGCAGCTGCACAGTGTCTTCTTCTCAGGTTAGCTCTGATTCCATGTTAGTTTTTATCAATCAAGCTAGCATTATGTTAGGATCTTTAACTGATAGAACAACAAGTACATCAATCAAACACAAGAGACAATGAACACAGTGTTTTTCCTTGGGGAAACCATAAATGGAGAAAACCTCTCAACTTCCTCAGAGATAGAATCAACACCAAAAGTAAAACCCCAAAACAGTAAGATGATCTCCCAACAGCAGTAACCTCTTTCTTCTTTTCCCCAGTGTCTTTCTCTTCCTCGTCTATGCACTACAAGTGAGTGTGATTGAGTGTGTTCTAAATAGAGAGGATAGCTCTCTATTTATACTAATTCGCGACATGAATAAACCCTACTAGGGCCAACCTCTCTAGGAGAGTCTAATAACCCTAGTGCCCTAGAACTGCGAGGACTTTAACCCTTAATCAATAGGAGGGTTACCCACAATAACTTGACATGACTTGTTTACATTATAGATCCTCCCAATCGGAACATTAGGGCATGACATGACTCAATTACATTACAAATACATCATGGAATAAACATCAGGTTACAATACATAAGAAATACAAGTGAATACATTCCAAAGTTACATATTCATTAACAGTAGGAACATCCATATAGAGGCCTCATCTCAGAGTTTTAGGTAAATATTTTGATTCCTCCTCTTACAAGCCTAACCTCGCAGAATGTGATATGTATAAGGTGATGGAATATCCTTATCATTATCAAGGTAAACCTCCTATCCTATTGTGATAAACCTCTCCATAGTTTTTCCTTCAATACCAGTCTAACCTTTGTTGGGAATTAGTTGATTTACTTACCACATACTTGCCAATATTTTCGAATGCACGGGATTAGGTTTATAAATTTAATTCTGAATCTGGTGGTTGTTTCATTAGCAACTTCAAATGGTGATAAATTGGATCATATTCAAAAAACATCATTTAGATATCTAAATGGAAACTCCTATCATGGAAATGTATGCCATATTTTGGGGAGTAGATATGACATGTCAACAGTTTGACAAAATACTTGAAAGACGTGTTGAGTTATGGACTACAGAAAAATTCTCCAACAACCTATGCATCTACTGCCAAATGGTAGGTATCTACCACAAACCATAAATAAGGAATTCCCTCAGTGAGTAAGGGAAACCCTGCACCAACAACATGAGCAAAAAGAGACACCACACCTCATATGAACATGTAAGCATCAATTTTATTGGGAAGCACATGCTCCAAATTATGGATTTTTTTATCTCTACAAATTTCTTCTGCAAACCTTCTTGTATTTGAAATGAGTTTTGGCCATTCTTTGTTAAAAAGAAAAGGCAATGGTAAAAATAGAAGATCCAAAAATATTCTTTACATTCTAAGTAAAATTATATATTCATCATCCTCTCATTATAAACAATTTGATGTCCTCAAAAACATTGAAATATCGAGAAAAAACTATGCAACACCTAGGATGCATCCTAAGAGTCTTTGTATAGAGGATGCCCCATTTTTGTGTGTGGAATGCTTTCCTTCCTAAGGACATTTTCTTGGAAAAGGGGATATTCATGGGATGTCTGTAACATCCATGAGAATGACTAAATTCTCCTTAATGCTTCCATGGTTTCTAGGAATTGGTTATGTGGACTATGGATTGTGGAAATGATGTAAATGTCTAGAAAATCCTAGCAAATGAGTTGGTAATCGTGGTTTCTATGGAATATTAGATTGTCATTGGATAAATATCTTACTTGCATGAGCACCCCTATACAAAAACACAATTATTTTTGAGTTTATCATGTTTCACATTATTATCTTCCTATATAGTTTGCAATGCATATTGGTTTAGCCACCAAAGAACATTAAACTTCAATAGTTTTGGTTGGTTGATTAGTTAAGAATAATTCTATATCTAAAGTTTGATGTTGAGATTTTGGTTCTCCCTTGGTCCATTTAAGAGGAATTCAATGATGTTGATGATTGCATTGAACTCAGGTGATACTTTATTATTATAGTGAGATGGCACTTATGGCCTTCATGAGATCAATTTTGAGTTTATATATTGGTTGGATTTGCATGTGTCTGAACATTGAAGTTTACTGTGTGTTATTTTCTTCTTTACTATTATGGATTGTTATTGCATATGATTTCATCCTTTATGCGTCATAAAAGAAATATTAGATGCTACAACTATGTATTGATGAAAATAGAAGGGAAAACATTTCTTAAATTTTTCTAGAATTAGTGAAAGGGATCATTAGAAATCCTTATATTGTTGAGTTGAAGAAAAAATGAACAGAAATTGACATATTTAAACTGGGTAGCGATAAATAATATGATTTGGGTTCTAATCATGCCTTAAAACAATCCAATGTCTAACATACAATCTTCCAAACGTAATTTTGGAGTAAGGTTTAAATGTGTCCACACTAAGTGCGTAGTGATGTGGAATGCATACATGACAGTTATTCAATGGATTGGGATGATAACTCTTTTAGGTTTATACTATATATTTTTTTCATTTTTTAAATATATTTTTTGTTGTCCCTTTTTCCTTTCCCTCCATTCCCTTCACCCCCATCCATGAAACTCGATGAAATAAATTATAAAACAAGGGCAGTGAATTTGTTTTTTGTATCTCAATAGTGTAGTTAGCCAAGAGAAATGGCTAGGATGTCAAAATGATTGGTCATTCCTTTGATTTTGTAATCTACAACAGAACGAATTCACTATTAAAGTTTACATTCTTAAATACTCAAATGACTATTGATTATGTAGGGGTCAACTCCATTGGACCAATTGTTGAACCTTTTAGAAACTCCAGTTAGTGGGTCCCTTGAGTATGTGAATATTTGCATACCAAAGGAAAAACCCCATGTAGTTGCAAGCCATGTCCATTGCATATTGTTTCAATTTTAAAAAAATTTAAGTCAGTTCTTTTGTATCCTATCCAAGAAAAAACATTGCATTAAACCTACTAGACTAGCATCAATTTAGTTTCAATTCATGTATAGGTGACCTTGGTTTGAATAATTAATATAATGTATATCTAGTTATGTTTTACAAACCATAATGCATACCAAATTGAACATAGTGCAAATGCAAGATCCATTCTCAGGGAGGATGGTACCCTAGTTAATTAACTAGGGCAGAGTAAGACCCTAGAAGGTACCCTAGGGCCCCTAGTAGTCTCCTAGGGTTCTTGGTTTGGGACCAAGTAGGTTGATGCCATGACAAATTCCCTAACACATGGTTAGGGAACCTATATGCCTCTAGGGTTCCTAGAATGGGACCAGGAAGTTTCTTTGTATGGGACCAAGCAGATCCTATAGGTTGAGGTATAAACATTCCTCGTTTCGGACGAGGCAGATTCTTGGTCTAGGACCAAGTAGTTCCTACAGGTACATTCCTAGTCAGTTAACCATATGGATCTTTGTCAAGTTGACTAAGATAATGATGTGTGATGTCCTCTCTCCTATTTAGTTATTTCTAGGTTGTTTCTCAAGGGATTGGCCACCCCTTATTGATGTCACCTGCACCTAACCCTTAGGAGAAATATTGAGGACCATAGGATCACATCATCAGTTTGGATCTTCTCCTTATATAGTGTTTATATATATATATATATACCTTGGTCTTGTTGGTACTATGGGTAAAAGGAGTTTTTCTTCACCCTTATGGTACACCATAGTCTTATGGGTATAAGTGTTGTCTAACCTTCTTATTATGACCCCTTTGGTTGAATTATGGTCCTTTATATTTTACTTGGTCCTATCACCCTTATTGTGTATACATTTGATATGATGACTTCAATTTATTATTTTTATTTTGTAAGACCATTTGACCATTGGTACCCTATCCTAAGACAACTTAACTTTATTGTTTTTATTTTGTAAGACCATTTGACCATTGGTACCCTATCCTAAGTCAAATTAGCTTTATTTTTATTTTCATTTTGTGTGACTATTTGACCATTGTACCCTATCCTAAGTTCACTTAACTTTATTTTAAAGTTTCTGATTGGTAAAACTCCTAAAAACTGGGAGTAGTTGAGTGACCCTTTTATAAGACTTGTCAAGATTATAAATTAAGTTCTCCTCTCCATTTCTAAGGAGTGTCTTGACATGGATGAAGTTAATATCTGATCCTTGCTAGTTTGTACTTGACACCTAGGGTTACTGCTATATTAAGTGGATCGTTTGGGTTCCTATTGCTTGTATCTTTTTGCTGTCTAGGTCGTGATTGTTTTTTCCTTCTCTCTATTGTCTTTCCCTCCTCTCTAGCTGGGCGTGACTATGTTGGAATATTCCTATATGGCTGTGACTATTTTTTACCCTTGTGGTTTGGACGTGAATGTGTTAGTATGTCATGATCTATGTAAACCCTCAAAGGGTTGGGTCGTGATTGTGTATGCCCTCTAGGGCTGAGTCGTGACCTGTGTAATCCCTCAAAGGGATGGACCGTGACTTATTTAAGTCTTCTAGGGTTGTGTTGTGTGTGTTAACAACCTTTCTAAGGATAAATTGTGACTTTAGATGACCTTCCTGCTGGACTGTGACTATGGTGTCCCTTTCTCTATTGAATCGTGTTTGTTAACATCCTTATAAGCATGATCTGTGACTGCTGGTCACCTAGTTTTTTGGGTCGTGTTACGTTCCTACTGGAATGTGACTATAGGTCTATCCAATTTGTTGAAGCGCGGCTTCTGGAGACTTTAACGATGGGCCATTTCATGATCCTACTAATTTATGAATATTTTGTATGCCCCTGGGCTAGTCATGACTATGGTTATCTCCTCCTAACAAGACATGACTGTTTGGATGATTTTTGGACTGGGTTGTGACTGTGTTATCTCTATTTTGGATGGGTCATGACTTTACATAACATATCCTAGATTATCCATGGATTATGGTTCCCTATCCTAGCTGAGCTATGATTTTGTTAAACCCCAAATGATAGGTTAGTAGTAGTGGTAAGTCTGTTAGAGGGAGATGTGACTTTTAGGGTGTCTATTAATGGTTTGGGATGAGTATTATTGTTGCTATCCTAATGAGGTCTTCCCACTTGGTGACTGAGATTTGTTACTGTATTTATCTAACATAAATCCATATCACTTTAAATTTCTCTCTCTCAAAGTATGACTTATGAAAACTTGTCCTTAAAGTGACAGGAGATGACTCAATATATCTGAGTATAAGGAAAATTCAAACCATATCTATTTAGCCTTTGTTCTTTAATTAGCGTGTATTAGTTTCATTGTAATTTTTGCTACTATTTATGTTATGTATATTGGAATGATAATCCATCTCAAGGACCAACTTTAACGCAATGACCTACAGAGTGTTAAAGTTTATTACATTAGTACTCTTCTGGATCTAGCTTTGTTTTTTTAGATCTGTTTATGCATTAAAGTATAAATTTTATTTATTTTTCTTTATATTAACCCTAAACTAACTCAAACTTTAACAATTATGTGGGGGTCAACTCCCTTGGACCAATTGTTAAACATTTTAGACACTCCAATAAGTGGGTCCCTTGGGTATGTGAATATTTGCATACCAAAGGCAAAACCCGATGTAGCTGGAAGCCATGGCCATTGCATACTATTTCAATTTTTAGCAAATTTAAACCGTTTATGCTATATTGGGTTTTGTATCCTATCCAATCACAACAATTGCATTCAACCTATTAGACTAGCATCAATTTATTTTCAGCTCATCTATAGATGACCTTGGTTTTACTAATTAATATTATGTAGATCTAGTTATATTTTACAAACCATAATGCATACCAAATTGAACATGCATTTTTATTGCTTCAGATGGAGTTTGTTGCCTATATGTTTCTATACTATTTTTTTCATTATTCATTGTTATAATGTAATCAAGTTACTTTGTTATTTCAAATTTGGATTATGTAGCTATAATGTCTCTCTAAACTATTTTCAAATTGTTGCATGTCATTGTCGAGTGTGTTCCTCATCCAAATATATAAACATGACACAATATTATTTTTTCAAAATTTTGGTGGAGCATCTTGTATTCCATGTGCTTCATTGGAAATCCTCTTTTAAGAATATAAGTGTTTTCCCAATTACCTAGAGGGAATTTCATCTTATGGTGAATAACTAATGTTTTAGAGTTCCTTCTATGTTATGGTGAATAAAACTTGTACATTATTTGATGTTTTATTTCTAGAATAGAAATAAGGTGCCTTTCCTTGGAGAGGATATGCTATATTTTGGTGTCAATAATGCACTTGGGCCACAATGTGCAGTGTTTTGTAAAATTTCAGAAACTAACGACCTCTATAATCAACATGCACATGAAATTATGAGGCTTAGTTGTGGCCATCTTAGGATCATGGATGAACATCAACATGCATATGAAATTATGGGGTTTGGTCATGATCATGTTAGCATCATGGATCAACTTGTACAATGTAGCATGATGTAGCCGATTCCTTCTCTTTATGTTATAGTGAAATGCATGTAGGTGGAGGTGCAATGGATTTGGGTGCAATTCCTCCTCCACATATGGTGTTCTCCTCTTAAAATCCAAATCATGGGTATGGAGTGTTTTTATTTTTCTGTAGGGACTACAATGCAACTTTAATTCAATTTAATTGAATATTATGTATACGATAAATGTGATGCATATTCTGTTAGTGTGGTGATGGGAACAATCCATACTATAATATACAACTGAAAGGAATAAGAGTCACTAGAAATCCCTTACCCTTGTATCCTTATGTGTTCAATAATAGATATGATATAATATTGGATAGTGGAACTACATATATTTACCTACAAGAATCAATTTTTGTAGTCTTTAGAGATACCGTAAGTTGAATGACATTCTAATTATTTTTAAACTACTCAAAGGCCAAATTACAATGAAATTATGATATTTCAGAAGAAATGACAGTTTGTTGTTCATTTGGTTTGGATAGAAGGTTATTCCCTGTACAGCTTCCCAAAACTCCAGAGAATAAGAGGTACATCATTCCATCAGAAAGGAGCAATGTCAAGGAACTTTGTCTTGAAGCTTTAAAGCATTTATGAATTGATTTATCTTCATCTCTACCATTAATAGTTGCTTTGCTTCCATATTTATAGGTTGAAAGTGAGTCACTCTTGATTATTATCCATCACGTTGAAAAGGAAATAATATAAATACTTGAGTGGGAATATGTATTTTATTTATCCACCTTTAATTGTTTATTTCTTATAAATATTATATATGGCTACAAATGATTATTTATTTTAGTCAGTGGTGCATTTTTCCTCAAATGGAAATATTTTTCCATATAGTAAAAAAAAGTTCATATCTTGGGGATTGAATCTTCGTTAAGAAGTTGAAAGCTATCATTAAGACATAGGAATTCATGATTTTTTTCCTTGTAGAAGAAGGATTTAATTATTAACTTAAGCTAATTACGAGAAGAACCATACTATCTATACTTGTAGGTGGATAGATGACGAAATAATGATAAAATGTACAACCCTTCTTTGGGAGATCCTCCTTTCAAGTTAAAGGGTGTTTTATCCTTTTCAACACATATGTTGAAAAGTACAACAAGAGTGGTGCCTAAAATTGGTTTAGGAGATGAAGAAACACTAAAGGATGTGGGGAAGGTGTACAAAGAAATACTTTGAAAGATATCTATTATTAGTGATTCAAAAGTAGATGTCAATAAAGAGGTTGAACAAGGACCTACAACTAGAAATTTGGAACCAAATGCAGCAGGTACATAAGCTGGTATTGATCCCAACACAGTTTTAGTTGTTCAGTATATGAACTTAATGTTTATGAGGCATAAACATGCTGCTCACTGGTATATTGAACCTAAATATATTTTTGTTTTAGTTCCTAAGTGGGTGACTTATTTTTTGCTTATACTTGACCATATGTTGCAATGAAAGCTCGAACTTACTCCATATAAGCAGCACTGTATAAGAGTCCAATGAGGAATCAACTAGTGAACTTGGGATTTGTATAGTCTTAGGATTATTCAGAGGTATGGTATATGGTATGGATGGTGGTATGAACAATTTCATGACATTTATATTGTAATTAAAACATGTTTCTAAAACATAATTATGGAGTGAGGAAGAGCTTCTTAAAGACAAATCATGATCTAGTGAAAAATCACAATTATTGAGAGATGAATCTAGGAGACAGATAGGGGGATTATCAAAGAAATGATATTATATTTTGGATTATGATATATCAGAAAATTAATCTATATCATATACATGAGTAAAGTATTTAACTCTGGAACTCAATGTATAGGTGATATTACCTTGGGACTGCGCACTATGACAGTGTTCTGAGGATTTGGCAAGCTAATTCTCTAGCTCAGCTGGAACTTTGATGTTGTGCTTCTCAAGAAGCTGAGACATGATGACAATATTCTTCTTGAAACATTTATTCTCTGGATGAAATCCATTTCTACAATAATAACACTTGGATGTTCTCCCTTTCTTTCTTCTTAACCTTCTTCACGAAATCTTCATTAGCTTTCTTCAAACTTTCATCTTCAATTTCTAACTTTGGCTTCTTCTCTTTCACAATTTTCTTTTCTTTGGATTCCGTAATCTTGATTCCTTGAACCATGAGATAATTATACTTGCCATTTTAAGATTTAAGAGAACCCATATGAATCAATTTATATTTCTCCTTTGTTAGTGAATCAAAGAAAGTACACAAAGAAGGAATTTTTAGATTAGAAACAGCAAGCCTATTAGTAGGAAAAGTAGAAAAAAAATGAGTATTCAAGACCAAATTTAGAAAGAATGGAAAGGATCAATTGATCATATTTCTTCTCAATCCCACAATTTTTTAGCATTATAACAAGTGACTTGAATTTGGTGAATAATCCTTCAATAGAATTGAAACAGCTTGGACTCATTGAGAATAACTCAATCTCCAACTGATGCACTCTTAACTCATCTTGAACTCCAAAGGGAGACTCAAGTTTGGTCCATACTTGGTTTGGAGTGGCCAAACCATCTATATGAAAGAGTAGATCGGGAGAAATAGAGAGGAAAAGTAATCCATAGGCTTCATCCAACCTACTATGCACTTAGTTTTCTCAATAACAGCATTGGGCTCATTCTCCAAAGCTAGAGTAGCTCTGTATAGTCCCTTACTATGCAATAGAATGCAAAGTTGGTATTTCCATTAGTTATACTTTAAAGAAGACAGGATCATACACTACTAGATTTCGATCCAAAATCCGACGGTTTTTTCCGACGGCGCGCGGATTTTTTATTTTAACAGTGCCAAAAATCAGGAAGATAAAATTTTTTTTGTAATGATGGTGATTAGCGTCGCTTAAGCGACGGCTAGGCTTGCAAGCATCGCTTAAGCGACGTCTATCCTCCTAAGCGTCGCTTAAGCGACGGCTATCCTCCTCTAAGCGTCGCTTAAGCGACGGCGCTTCAATCATTTAATAATTTACTAATGTTTTATCAATCATTTAATAATTTGTCGTAATCGGTTTATTATTTAAAATGGAAAGCGACGCTTAAGACATTATCCCACACACATTAAAATGGAAAGGCTAGGTTCATTTTTCATATAAATAGATGTACGGATAGGTTCATTATCTCACACACTGAGTCTCGCACTTATCTCTTGGTTAAGAAGTGCGAAATTCCTAATGGTTTTTTTTTGGCGTTGCTCTTTTGTGGGGATCTTCCCACTTGGTCTTGGTTTTTGGCGTTGCTCTTTTGTGGGGATCTTCCCACTTGGTCTTGGATT
>LPNX011171621.1:0-77954 GCA_001517045.1 Pseudotsuga menziesii
TCTCGGATCATATCCAAGAGTGGAGGAGGCGAAAGAGCCTTATTAAAGCTACCATCCCTCCTGAGTTTTTACTAGAATGGTTCCTTAAATATTTATTGCCATATATATCTAAGGATGTTTCTGCATCAGGAGTGACTAGCGAGGAAGAAGCCATACTCAGGGCCCAGCAGTTAGACTTGATCTACTCACAGTCTGGGATCTTATACGAGATTATCCCTGAGGCACCAAGGCCTTCTCATGAGGCCGAGAAACCTAAGCCTAGACCCCATGCCGATGGTGTGGTTGGGTCCGTCACTTCTCCCAATGTAAAGTCTTTGACAAAACAAATTCAACAATTGTCCGTCAAACAGTCTACAGCGGAGGCAGCAAAGGCTGCCCCCTCTCCCCAAAATGCAAATGTATTTGCTCAATCTCCTCAAAAGGGCAATCAGCAGTCCGGCGGTAAGAAGAAGAAGGGCAAAAAAGGAGAGAGAAACCAAAACCAAAACAAGACCAAGCCCGCAAACAATGCTGATGGGGGCAAGAAAGATAAAAAGAAAGTCAAGTTTCCTTATAAGTTGTGCCAGGGAGACCATTTGACCCACCTTTGTCCCCTCATGGAACAAGCTCAGAAGCTGTTAAAAACTCAACCAACGGCTGTCCTGAAGGATCCATTTCCCCAAGGACAGAACTCTGCGTCAGCTTCTACTGTAGCAGGGGGCAGTTCAACTACCTCTGACCCTAATTATATCAACTTGGTCAGATCCTCTACTTTGTTGCAAACCAAGAACAAGAACTATGAGAAGGAGAAAGAGACTGAGGAGAAAGGTAAAGCTGTAGCTGAACCTTCTAATCCCCTTACTATAGAGAAACCATTGGAAATAATGCCAAAGATACCCAAAGGTGTCTTTAAGAAGACTTTGCATAATCCCAATAGGGCTGCTTCCAACTACTCAGTGGTTGAAGATCTAGCTCAAACCCCATGTGCAATGTCTGCTTTGGAGGTGCTTCAAAGTTGTCCCACCCAGCGGGATGCCCTTTTAGCGGCTCTAGGTAGTATGGACTCTTCAAGTCTCACGGCGAAGCTTTGTTTGTCTGATGTCAAAATTCGCCTCCCTTACCATGTAGCCCTATCCATAGATGTTGTCCATGGTGGTAAGACCATTGGACGAGCTGTTGTGGATGAGGGAGCCTCTACTTGTGTCATGTCCCTGGCATGCTAGAAAGCTCTAGGATCCCCAGAGCTGGTCCCATCAACCACATTACGTACTGCTTTCAATGGACGGTCTTTCCGTCCACATGGTATCTTGCCAGCTTTCAAGATTAAGTTGATAGGCAAAGCGGTCTCTGTTGAAGTTGAAGTGATTGATGCCCCCTTGGACTATAATTTGCTTTTGGGGAGGAATTGGACTTATGCAATGACTGCTGTTGCATCGGCTGTTCTTCGTGTCGTGGTATTCCCACATGAGGGCAAGTTGGTTACTGTTGACCAACTTGATTTTACTCGAAAGGGACGTTTAGAGTCTAAAGATTCCAATGTACCATTGGTTGATCAGGCCAAGCCTACTCAGAGCTTGGGGGCTGGATTGTATTCATCTTTGATGGGCTCATTCGACATCCCAGCCCCGGTTAACTATATCGGTTCCACTAGTGTGGGGAATTCCATCACTTCAGTGGTGGATAGGACTGATCCTTGGGTTCTCCCAACCCCCCAAGAACCGGAAGTTCCCTTGTCAGCGGTGGAATTGGCATATCAAGCTATTACCCAAGCCACTGCTGACCCTATTTCAGATCCTTTTTCAGTCTCGGATGATCTGGAAGAAGTCTATATGCCTGCATGGGTAGAGAACTATTTACCTTCCATAGATTGCTTAGAAACCGTTTTACCTTCTGATGAAGCCATTCTGGAAGCTATGTGTAGTCGTGAGAAGATATGTGAGGATCTTCATCACCGGTCTTATTTCCTTCCAGAGCTAAGCAAGATTGAAAACCAAGAGTTCCATGTGAGACTGCCTGGAGATGTTGATGTATCTGTGAACCCTTTGCCTAGGGAAGGGGTGTTTTCCGAGGGGAATATGGAAAACATTTCCACTACTATACCCATCAACATTTCCGTCAACCTAGATATCGTGGAAAATATCTATATAGGAGCAAACTGCTCTCCAAAGGAGATTGCTATCTACACTGCCCTTTTTAAGGAATTCCGTGATATCTTTGCCTGGTCATATGAGGAGATGCCAGGCATTGATCCATCTATTGTCCAACATGAGATCCGTACCTACCCTGATGCCAAACCAGTTCGGCAGAAATTACGCCCCGTGAACCCGCGTAAAGCGGCGGCTATGAAGGCAGAGGTTGAGAAGCTCTTGAAAGCTGGTTTTATATATCCTATTGCTTTGACTGAGTGGGTGTCCAACCCAGTTCCTGTTGACAAAAAGCAAGGGAATATTCGCGTCTGTACTGACTTTCGAGACCTTAACAAAGCTTGTCCCAAGGACAATTACCCCACACCATTCATTGATCAGATCATTGATGCATGTGCGGGGAGTGAAGTCTTTTATTTTATGGATGGTTTTTCCGGCTACAATCAAATCCAAATCAAACCGGAAGACCAACATAAAACTGCTTTTATTTTCCCTTGGGGTACATTCGCTTATAGAAAAATTCCCTTTGGATTGAAAAATGTAGGGGAAACCTTTCAAAGAGCCATGAACTTTGCTTTTCACGATATAAAAGCCATTGTCAAGCCTTACCTAGATGATCTACCTGCACATTCTCGCAAGAGGATTCAGCATCCTGATCATTTGAGGTTGATTTTTGAGAGATGCATATACTACAAAATTCGCTTGAATCCCCACAAGTGCGTTTTTGCGTCGAGTCAGGGAGACTACTAGGATTCATTGTTTCAAGCAGGGGCATTCAGGTGGATCCCCTAAAAGTAGAGGCCATTGTAAATTTTCCTCCTCCTCGCAAACTCAGGCAACTTCAGAGTCTACAAGGTAAGTCTAACTTCCTTCGACGTTTTATTGTAAATTATGCCAAGATCACGAAAGGTTTCATGCGCCTGCTTAAACAGGACACCCCATTTGTATGGGATGAAGCTGCACAACTCGCATTCGAGGCATTGAAGAAAGCCTTGTTGTCGGCTCCTTTATTGCGCCCGCTAGACTATTCTAGGGACTTTATATTATATCTGGCTGCATCGGAGTCCACCATTGGAGTAGTGCTAGTTCAGGAAAACGACAAGCTCGTTGAGCATGTTGTGTATTATCTCAACCGTGCTTTGGTTGGGCCTGAGCTTAAGTACTCTCACGTCGAGAAGTTAGCCTTAGCGGCTGTCTATGCTGTACAGAGGTTACGGCACTACATCTTACTGAGGACCACTACTGTAGTGGCGGATGTCAACCCTTTCCAATATGTTTTATCCCGACGCATTATTGGGGGAAAATTCAACAAGTGGATAGTCATTCTCCAAGAGTTTGACTTAGTTCTCCAATCCGCTAAATCCAAAAAGTCCTTAGTATTTGCTGAGCTTATAGCAGAGTTCCCTACGGAAGATGATGTAGTGATTCAAGATGACTCATTCCCAGATGAACACATCTTCCTTATAGCCACCTCTAATCCTTGGTACGGAGATATTCTCATATATCTCCAGACTTCAAAGTGTCCTGCCACTTACTCTAGGGAAGACCGATGTAAGTTAAGACTTCATGCAAAAAACTACCTTATAATAGGAGATACTTTATATCGAAGAGGGGTAGATTCTGTCTTGCGTCGCTGCCTTACTCATGAGGAAGCGGAGGTTGTCCTAAATGATTCTCACAGTGGAGCATGTGGGGGTCATTTATCTAGGTTAGCAACGGCCCAGAAAATCTTACGTGCCGGTTATTTCTGGCCCTCAATCTTTAAAGATTGTGTGGAAGCAGTAAAACGCTGTCACCCTTGCCAGCTATATACCAGGAAAATGCGGTCGCATCCTGCTCCCTTGTTTCCCGTCGTCTCGGTAGGCCCCTTCATGAAGTGGGGGATTGATTATATGACATGCAACCCAGCCTCGGCCGGGGGGCACAAATACATCATTGTCGCTGTCGACTATTTCACCAAATGGGCAGAGGAAATGCCTACTTTCAAGGAGGACGGGGAAACAGCAGCTTTCTTCGTTTTCAATCAGATTATTGCTAGGTTCGGTATTCCAAAGGTGATTGTCACTGACCATGGCAGTCATTTTCAAAACAGCATGATGACAGAACTGACCTCCATGCTCGGATTTCGACAAGAACACTCTTCTCCCTATTATCCTCAAGCAAATGGTCAGGTTGAGGCTGTGAATAAGACTTTAAAGACCATTCTTAAACGTACTATTAATACAGCCCGCTCCAATTGGCACATCATGTTATACCCTGCTCTTTGGGCTTATCGAACCAATGTCAAAACTGCTACGGGTTTTTCCCCCTTCCAACTCGTTCACGGGGTGGAAGCTATTACTCTGATTGAATGCGAAAACCCATGTTTACAGATAGTTATTCATGTGCTTCCTGACACGACTGAGCTTGAAGAACGGTTGTTACACTTAGAACACCTTGATGAGCAGCGTAGAGATGCGCTGACCGCGAACCAGGCTCATAAAAATAGGGTTAAAGCTCAATACGATAAATCGGTTAAGCCTAGGATTTTCTCTGAAGGGGAACTTGTCTTGCTCTGGGACCAAGATAAGGAACCCCTGGGGGCAGGTAAATTCAAGGCCATGTGGTTGGGACCCTATGTCGTGTCTAAAGTTTTGAGTAAAGGCGCATATGAATTAATGGATTATGATGGGAATAAGCTGCCCGAGCCTAGAAATGGGCTCTACCTGAAGAAGTACTACGCTTAGGCCTAGCACTTTTTCTTGTATATTAGTGTATATATTTTATGTACATTAGGTTGTCAGTTTTGTTTTTTATACGATCTGCTGGTGGTTGCAGATGTCTTCCGGAATGTATGTAGGTTTTGTTGATGGCACCAGCCGCCATACTTGTAACTTGGCTTCGGCAGCATGGGTTATCTATTCTCCCACAGGACAGCTTGTTGCTGCGGGAGGCGCTTGCTTAGGTCCTGCCTCTAATAATGTTGCTGAATATAGGGCGGTTATTGAGCTTTTATGGGACGCGTTGTCACGTGGTATCACCCAGCTTGAGGTCCATTTGGATTCCCAATTGGTTGTTTCCCAGCTCAATCGAGCTTACCAGGTACGGAACTCTACATTGTTACGTCATTTTATGAGAATTCGTTCATTGGAAAGACATTTTGAAGTTATTACTTTTAATCACATTCCAAGGAGCCAAAATTCAGTATCTAATGCATATGCTAACTATATTTTGGACTAGCATCTCACACACATTCAATAAAATTATACAGCAAACACATAAAAAACATTTGTAAATATAATGACAACCAAACACAATATATATATATGTAAATATCTGTTCATACAATAGATAGGTCGAGTCTGATCCATAGATCCCAAAATATCCAAAATATACAAAAATATGGATCGTAGTCCATCAAAATGCCCTAAAAAATATGACCATCCGCCGTGACCACTAGGACCTGGTTGGTCCCCGTGATCTCTACGTCCCCTGGCCTCCTCAGCCTCCTCAGTTGCAGCTGCCTCAACCGCATCCCTGTAGACCACTACTGCCCGAGCTACCCGTCTGAAAAGACGTAGCCAGGCTGGGGGCACCCCTACGACGAACTCCTGCATGGCTGCAGGGAGATGCTCTATGCGTATGGTGGGTACTCGCTCGGTAAGCCTCGTCAGCTTTGCCTCGAGTACCTGAATCAGCCCAGGATCTCCTCCTGCTACAGGACGTACAAAGGTGCGCGGATGCCCTGCGGGGCGGACCGGTCCAATATCTGCATTTTGACATATGAGTTAGGATTAGACTTGTACATATGTATATATCTTATATCATTGAAAAATTTATAAAAATTTAATAATGATAAAAATTAAAAAGACTTACCCATCTCTCCCCATGCTCCTCCTGGAGGGAGGACTAGGCCTGGATCACCTCGGAAATCTAATCCGGCATATGGGAACTGCTCTAATGCGGGCACCTGACGTTCCCACCATGTGTAGAAATGATCGTCATACATACTCTGGACTACATCTCCTCCTCCGTGACGGAGGAAGATGTCACCCCATCTACTCAGCCTCAGCTGACGTGGATGTCTGATCTCCAAGGGTATCGTCGGGCTCATGGCTGGCACCCTCTCGAAGAAGAACGTAACCAATATGCTAGCATACCCGAAGTTCTTCCATCTCCCTCTCCTGCAATCGGATAATTGCCTCTTCATAAGAGGGGAAATTCCCGAGCACCAGTCATATAGGGTGCCTCTGAAACAATCCACTGCCACTCTCATCTGAGTCCTGGTGGCATGATGTAGTCCTGATGCCCCTGAAAGTCTAACCACAGTGTTGGTCAATACCTGTAATGTAAAGTCCTGTATGTCTGCGATGTGAATGCTACTGCCCTTTTTCTGTGTACCTGGTCTGCAGAATACGTCAACATAATTCTGAACACTCAGAGGGTCACCACTCCTGCCAGTACCCTCTAGGTTCACCGGGGTTCCCCGATGTGATAATCCAGTAATAAAATAGATATCCTGAGTGGTAATCTCCAAAGTCTCACCCTCAATGTTAAAAATCCCAAGGTCATGATCCCAGTAGTTTACCAAGAACTCCAGTATGCGGACATTGGCCCGCATTGGTGATGTACAAAAGAACTTATACAGCCCACTATTCCGTAAAGCTTGAATAGTAGGCAGGCTTTGGAATGCCGCTTGGTCCATTTGCTCATGTTCTCGTTCCCTCCACTCCAGCACCATGATGTCCTGACAAAAAATATACAGTCTAATTCAGTAATTCATCATCAAAATTCAAAAATTTGAACTAGTTTCAAAGCATTTATCTTTAGCGCAGTATGCGCGGCTGTCCATTGGGACAGGTCGCGCATCATGCGCAGCTTCCTTATGCAGCAGCCCGCGCATGAAACGCGTATGCGCGACTTTCATGTGTGGCAACCCGCGCATGCATTCTGCTATCTTTTAAACTGATGAATTAAAATGAATTGACCATTAAAATTAACATTTGTTTGGATGAAATTAAAGAGCACTGGGTGTAGAATTACCTGCAACTGACGGATTCGAATTTCACCGGTCCAATTGTCCACAACGAGAGATCAAAGAAAGAGGGTAAAATGCTCCTTTTTGGTTCAAAAAGTGAAATGGTAAGAAATGTTTTGTTTTTCAATCTATTTATAGAAAAATTATTTCACAAAGTGGGTTTTTTCTATAGTTTGAAACGTTAATTGATTAATACCATTCCTTTTTGTGCCTTGGAACAGGTTATTAACTATTTCAAAGTGTTGATGCTTCTATAGGGTGGTTTTTTGCTCTTTCCAACATATGTTGGCAACTTATCATCCACATTAACCTTAGTATTCAACATTTTGCCACGAACTATGGTATTCTAAACCATTAGTCCCTTGTCTCTACCATTGTTCTTCTGTGGCTAGGATCCCTATTTCATGAGTATCATCCTTATATGCCTTTGCCATCCTTTGGTACTCATTCCATCACTGTTTCAGGCCCAGGGGTTTCCTCATAGCTATTTTTCATGCCAAATAGAGCTTCATATGAATCTCTCTTTACAAGCTATCCCGTTATAGGACTCCCCACCTTATGGAGTTTCTTTAGGCCCAGGTCTGACTCCTTAAAAATAGACTTGACTGCCGAGTTATCTCGTCCGTTCAAGATCGTTAAGAATATGTGAACGGGCATTCGCATGGTGGTAGTTTATCTCTTTCTTGGCCCATGCGGAATAATACGAGAAAGGATCACTCTCTTTTCTTCGGAATTGAGAAGAGTATTCTCAAGTATAGGTTTATCACTTTTCCGGACCTGAGGGACTAAATTTACAGAAAAGGAACACCCGGTTTGAGCTTACTTTTTCTTTTTCATGCTCTGGACCCAAACATGAAAAAGATTCCGAGTGTACTTTGTGTCTTTGTCATGCTCGTTAAACACTTAAGAACAAAGCAACGAGTTCATTGTTGTAAGCCCCATTTCTCGTAACCAAATGGATCTTTTCGAGTGATCTTGCTTTCCTTCACACTTGTAAAACTCAAGCTATTTATACTGTTATGGAAGGAGCGTTGGGTAGGTGGTAATTTAACCTTTTTCGGACCTCCCCAACTAAGTACAAAAAAGGTTCACCTTTTCTTCTTCGGAAGTTAAGAGAGTTCTTTTGAGGTTTGTTTTATACTTTTTCGGCCTTAAGAGACTAAATTGGACGAAAAAGGACCCCCCTGGAGTCTTCTTTGGCGTTTTCAGACTCTCTAAATATGAAAGCACCAAGCGAGCATGTACTAGTTCGGGCTCGTTAAATCCACGGATCAGTGTATCAAGCATTATTTTCCCGTCTCTTCAAGCTTGTTAAAAAATGAAGAGGGAACTGAGTTGGCTTTCTGTTATACGCTGCCTTGGGTCATCTCTGTGTCGTGCTCACTATTCAAGGATTCTTCTCACTATCTGATTTATAGCCTGATCCAATCACTGTTATATTTGTTATCCTTTTACTTGTGTCTACCTTCTTTTGCCCAGTTCCTAGTCACTCTTGTGATCCGTTGGAGGATCTATTGCCTTCCTTATCACACTATGGTTCAGTTTCAGCACTTCCTGATGACGACGACCTAGAGTTTGACGGTAGTACCTCTGGATTCACTTTCATCATTGGTGAACTCCTTTGCTTCAGTTGTCAATTATCCTCTATTGATTGACAAACTGTTGAATCCTCTCCATGTTCGACTTCAGCTTACCCTTATTCACATGGCTTGGATTGTACTTGGTTCTTTGGGATCTCGTATGAAGACCTTAGTTCCTCACTTATGAACTAAGTTGCGCAAGACTATGTTCCGTTTCTATATCCAGCTTCCATATCTTTGAAGACTCATCATTGTTATATTGTGGCTTTGATCCACCTTTGTACATACGTGGTTTTACCCGTATTATATGATGTACTCTCATCTTGTAAAGGAGCTAGTGTTCCAGTAAATTGAACATAGCATCCTCAGATATAGCTTTGTATATGACATTATTATGTATTGGTTTCAGGTACTCCTTCTGCTCCATTGGACTTCTGAGTTTCTCCAGAGTTAGTATTATAATGTATTTCGGCCATCGTTCCCCTCTGACCTCACACATTAGGGGGCATCTGTTATACAGCTGATTGGCACCTCTCCGTCTGAGTGCTGACATCCCTCCGGTCGGCACACAAAAGGACACTTATGGATTGAGGTTTTCCTAGTTTCATTATACCTTGGTTGATGATGAAATACATTGCCTATATGCCCAGCTGGTTACTTTGCTATTTTGAGGTTTTGAGTGCATGCGCGACTATCTTTATTGGCATCTCATGCATATGCGTGAGTATTATGTTCAGCAGGTCGCGCATACATCTATGCGCGGGTTGCATTTGTATAGAGTCGCGCATCATGTGCGGGTTGCTTTACTACTGACCCGCGCATGGTTTCCTCAAAATTATTTTTTAAAAACATGAGTTAATGGGAGATTAGTTGTTTCATTTACCTTAATCCCATTACTACTATAACCTCCCTAACCTTCGAGAACTGCCTCATTTCCTTCAGATAAATAGAGGCCTTGGGGAGGGTGTTAGATATTCATACTTGGAGAGCAAAGTTATGCTGGTGGATTTTCTACAAAATCTTTGGAGCAGAGAAACTCAGAGTCCTTTGGTGACAGAGGAGTCCCTTGTTCAAACATTGAGTTGTAACCTAAAATCCCTCTATTGTTGTTAATAAAGCAGATTACTTCTTCCATATTGTGTTTCATGTGTTGTGGCTTGGTAAATGTTTATATTTCATTATAATATGTGATTTGCCTAACCTGCATCTTTATATATGAATCATACTGTATATTGGAAGAATCTTTGTTAACAGGTTGAAGGAGGAACTATCCTGGAGATTGTAGAAGTGAAGCAAAGAAGAAGAAGTTAGCTTGGATCAACCTTCATTTATTACAAGTAAGTTCCTGCTACTTCCTTATTTCCTCTTTGTGCTTTTATAATCAAATTTTTCTGCAAGGTCATCGTATGTTGGTAACCCCCAGACTTAGGTTATTAGGTGAATTATCCATTACAACAGTGACTGTTTGGTATGGGGAATCCGTCCGGTTTGCGGTCCGGCTACCGTAGGTTAAGTAAAAAAAAACAAAGGTTTTACCGGTTGCGGCCTGGTCCACCGTGTATATTTTTGTAATTTTGACTTAAGGTATGATATGCACGTGCCTAATTAACAATGCGGGGCAACAAATAATGCAAGGAGTAGTCACAATGTGATGCCCAGGTTCTTACCTCTCGTCTTAAGGCTCACAAGCATCTAAATCACATACATAGTAATAAAATAAATCTAACTAAACTATCTCTAGAGAGCTAGATATTTATTCATGAGTAATGCACTACTGTTCATGTGTTATGGAAAATCACAGATAGCTATTCTTATAACCAAACATATAAACATGAGAAAAGTATACTTGATAAGATAGCTCATCAACAATTAAAACATCCCATTACTCATAGTGGAAAAACATCATAAAGAATACTGAAGAATATTCAGACGAGAACATAGGTTCAAGAAGTTAGAACAATCTCACAGCTAATGAAACACAGTTGAAAATGAAATAGTTCCCATTCAACATCTCTCATTTAAACACATTGATCCATTCCACATAGCACTTTCTCCAATAGGTAAAATTTTCACTGTCTGGTTTGTAAAACGAAATAGTTCCTCTTACAAGAAAAATTTTACAAGTTTGCCAGGGAAAAATTCCTTTCTCAGTTCTAACTTTACAACATTTAAACTACAATAGTTGACCACTTGGGCTTCCCCCAAGCGGGTGACCTTTCAGTCCCTCAAACGCTTCATATTCCTCTTTTTCATCCTTTCTGCGTGTGCTCATGATCCGCTGAGTAACTGACGGACCTTTCAGATCTGTACTTTTGTTGCTTTCGATTTTGTCTTCTACTTTTCCCGCGCCCTTTGAGATCCCATCAGTTTCGGTTCGGCCTTTGACCAAACTACCCAACTCCCTTTTCGCAGCAGTGGTTTAACCAATCTGCAGAAGCCCCCTGCAATCAAAACGATGTGCATCATTCATTGGAATCGCATTCAAATCATATAAACTAAATGGCTAAGCATTAAGAGAAATCCTCATTACTGCCACAAAGTTTAACCAACGTCGGCACCACTACTTCATTTACCTACGGGTTCATAAGAAATCCTCAACGACAGGAAGCAAGAACTCATCGGAGGCTCAGAGCACTGGTATAGGAAGCTAAAAGCTCTGCCCCAGCCGCAACGGTGAAAGAGAACGAGGTTATAGGCATGTGACCGGAGGACAGAAAAGTTCCCAATCGGAAGTCAGAAAGACAACAACATCGAAAGCCAAAAGACTTTCCCAGCCGCAACGGTGGAAGGGAAAAGACTACGGACACGCGACTAAAGGTCAACATGCATCGACAGTCGGAGCGCTTTATACTTCAGGTGCTAAGCCGCTTTGGGAGCCGCAACGGCGGAAGAGAAAAGACCGCAACTTTTGATCAACCATAAGTTTGACGCCCGATCAATAAAATATCAAGTGCTTCGGACAGCTCCTAAAATTTAACAATGGACAAAAACCTGTTTTACCTCCGCAACGGCGAACCACAACAAAGAACACTTGATCCGATTAAAAAGCAAAACAAACTAAAAACCGCGACCCGCAACAATTTCCAACACAATCAATTTCTGAAAATAGGACGAGAGTTCATCTTCGTCAATCATCAAAATTAAAGCATGACCAAAACTCACGGATCCAATTGATTCACGTAGCATCAAATCGTAAAAAGGGGGGGTCCAAAATTTAAAAAATTTGGGGAAACAGTTGCAACTGCAACAGGACCTCAACAGGCTTATGTCCCTTGTGATTTTTGGGTTGCATTGGAGACAGTGTTTAGAAGCCCCAGCAATGCTTCTATATAGATTTATGATTGATGCATCATACTTGTACCATAGAGACTCTGACTCTCCATTAGTGAGTCCATACAGCTATGTACCGTTCCAGATCTAGCAAGCTATCAGTCATGAAGATATAGCATTCCATGAGAATTCCATGGGTCCAATATAGTAGTTCTTCAGATCAGCATTGTATTCAGCCTCTAATTGAGGCAACCATTATTGTATCATCAATTATACATCATTGGCTCTTGTATTATAGAGCATATACCACATTATTCTTTTGACATTGTTATGAGCATGGGGGTTCTTGCCTCATCCATATGTATGTCACACATTATTTGTATCTCACCCATTTATGGGAACCATATTAATACAAAAACCAAAAGCCACCATGCCCTAGCCCAGGAAACACCACCTCTCCGTAGAAAATCCTATGATGTCCATCAACCATATGATGAGCTCCTTCCCTCACATATCAGGGGGCAATCTGTTAACCCAAAAAATCCCTCACTCAGCTCTACATGGCCTACACCACCCAAGGACACCCATGCACAACCCTCATTTCACCCCGTTGGACCCCCACACCCTCAAAAAGAATTAAGAATGTGCAAAAGTGCTTAAAATCCCCTAAAAGAGCCAAAATAGCTCTCATATGGGCTAAAACCCCTCAAGGGAGCTTAAAACCACAAAAGGAGCTAAGGATAGGGCAGAAGGGGATAAAATCCCAAAAAAGGGGCTAAAGCCCCAACTAGGGGCTTAAAACCCTAAAAAACCCCAAAAAAAGCTATAAATAGAGGGGTGGGGGTCACTCTCAAATCATTCCTCCCTTGCATACTGTTATGCTACCCGAGTGGATGCCTTGAGACCATTTTTCTCTCAAGCCACCCACACTCCCTCTCATCCATTCTCCCTTTGAGCCATAGCTCCCCCATTACCAAGAAAGAGGTGCTTCTCCAACCTAGGGCATGGTGGCCCATTTCCACTAAGAGGTATAATATTTTGTTTTATGTCATTTTTATGTTAGTTTTTGTCTAACTCAGTTTGCTTGCAGGTTTATTTCATGTTCTAACAAGTGTACGCAAGGTTCTGGAGTCTAACCTTGTGTGCAGGGTTTCCATATCGTTCCTTTCTACTCCCTTTTCTTTCTTTCGGTTTTGTTTTTCTTGCATTACCATCATGAACCCTACCCTTCTGTCCTATAGATAGAAGGTAGCCATTCCTACCCTGTAGCAAGGGAGAAATCCCTACTACAATGATGCCCCCCAGCCGAAGCTGGGCTGCAATCCATGAAGTCAAGCCCCCACTTCATGAAGGGACCAGCAGTGATAATAGGATGTAATAGAGCAGAATGTCAGTGCATATTGTATGCAAATACCTGGCAAGGGTGGTGTTTCTTGACCGTATTAACACAATCTTTGAAGATCGACAGCTAAAAATATCCCGCTCTCAAGATTTTTTGGGCTGTAGAAAGCCCAAAAAAATGACCACCAGACGCCCCTCCATGGCAATCATTTAGCACAACCTCAGCCTCATCATGGGTTAAATAACGATGCAAAATGGAATCTACCCCATGGTGGTACAAAGTGTTATCCACTATAAGGTAGTTCTTAGCTACATGATGTAATCATCATCGCTCATCCCATGAAAGGTTAGTAGGGACCTTCAACGTTTGCAAATATATAGTGATATCCCCGTACCACGTGTCCAAATTTGAGATAAGGAAAATATGCTCATCGAAAAACGTACCCTCATAAACCTCCTCCTCCTCCATACTTGGAAAATCATATATGAGCTCCACAAAGATCAATGATTTCTTCAATTTCGTTGGAACAAATTCGAGATCAAACTCTTGCAAAATAACAATCCATTTATTGTATTTTACCCCAATCATCCTTCTAGTGAGGACGAACTGAAATGGATTGATATGAGCTACCACCAAGGTCTGGCAAAGGAGAATGTAATGTCTCAATCTCTGAACTGCATGAACGGTAGCCAACACAAGTTTCTCCACATGAGAATAACAGATTTCCACATCAATAAGGTTTTGGCTCAAATAATATATGACATGCTCGTGGAGCTCCTCATCCTCTTGAACCAAAACCATACCAACCATCTCCATGGACGTGGCCACATAAATCAAGAAGTCACAGCTATAGTCGGGTGGACCAAGCACAGGGGCCGATGCTAAGGCTCACTTAAGAGCATCAAAGGACTCCTGGGCTCGCTCATCCTAGCAAAAAGAAGTGTCCTTCTTTAAAAGACACATAAAGCCTTTAGTCAAATTGGAAAAATTAACTACGAATCTCTGCAAGAAATTTTCCATGCCTTGCAAACACTGAAGATGTCTAATATTATGCGGGGGAGAGAATTGAAGTATTTCCTCAGCCTTTAAGGGATTGAATCTTATACCCTCCTTAGATACAATGAACCTTAGCAAGCGACCAATAGTCACGCAAAAGATGCACTTATGAGGATTTAACCTAACTTGGTAATGGTAACATGTTTTGAATACTAATCTCAAATGGTATGGATGATGCACTCTCAGAGGAGAATGAGCAGCAAGGTCATCCAAATATACTTCGATAATTGTTTTGAGATCATGAAAAATTAAGGTCATAGCCCACTGAAAAGTAGCTCTGGCGTTTTTAAGGCCGAAAGGCATCTTCCGATATGAAAACATACCCCAAGGACAAATAAATGCAGTCTTATGTTGATCCTCGGGTTTTATCTAAATCTGATTATATCCAGAAAAACTGTCCATGAAGGAGAATACATCGCTTCCCACACACTCATCCAAAATATGATCAATAAATGGTGTGGGAAAATTATCCTTAGGACAAGCACGATTTAAATCATGGAAATCAGTGCATATACGGATCACTCCCTGCTTCTTATCAACTGGAACAGGATTTGAAACCCACTTCGTCAAGGGAATGAGATAGATAAACCAAATTTTAACAGCTTCTCTATCTCAGCCTTAATAGTGGGTGCTTTTCTAGGATTCACCGCACGAAAACGTTGTCGAACCAGCTTCGCATTTGGATAGGTATTAATCTCATGTTCGACAATATGAGGGTTAATACCTAGAATTCCTTCATATGACCAAGCAAAGATTTCATTAAACTCTATAAATAGCTCGGTATACTCCTTGATCTCATCAGGGGAACAATCTACCCCAATGTAGACGTTCTCAAATTTGCCAGGATCGCGAGAAATATTGATAGGAATAGTAGGGGATAAATTCACCATGTTCCCATCAGCCATCTAACCAGAAGAGCTCAATGGAACCACAGGACTACCAATCTTCTCACTAAGAATCTCCCTAAAGTCCTCACACTCCATACGGTCAAGCTCGAGAAGAAAATATGATCGATGATTTAACTCTTCCCAAGGTGGCTCAACTCCAGACATGGCCTCAATAATGGCTTCAATCGATGGAATAACATCATCGAGGAAATCATGTGCATGAGAGGACTCAACTACTATTGGTCGCTATGGGCAGACCCGGGTTTACTGTAATGTACCAACAACACCCCTAGCTCACTGGCCCTTTCGACGACAGACCGCGGAGCGGCCTGAAGTCTCACCCGAAGTGATTCTAATGGGTTGGCCAAAGACTCAAGTGTCTTCGACCAGGTTCTGTGGCATCCTGTACGTGTCTCGCAGCTCTTCTTAGCCCATGAGGTCTCTCTCCGCAACGCGCAGTTTCCTCTTACTCGCAATGACTCTAGCCCTTATCGCATCGTCGTGTCCTGGGCAACACGTAACTCTCTCCTGCGCTCGATCCTTAACCTATGGTACCACACACCACAGCTCCTCTGATGGTGCGATATCGCCTCCCTGCGATATCCTACCGCTACGACTCAATGTACTTAGCGTTACTTGTATCCGAATTACAGGACTCAACATACAAGGTTGTTTTACACTGTGACTCTTAACTGTCTTGAGTGAAACATAGAAAAACTCTTATACAGGATACTTAAATACTTCAACCTGCATTTATCCTTCTATAATGAAACTGAATAACACATACATACATTTAACTGTAAGCAAAGTTCATGTAATGAGAGACAGATACAATGTTGGGTAATAGGGCAGACCCGTGTTTAAACCTTTTGCTTCACACCAACAAAAGACCCACAGTGTTGGCCCTTTTGGCAACAACCTGCGAACAGGTTGCAGTCTCACCCGAAACAGCTATGGGATGCCGCAGAATCAGGTTTCTGCAAGCAAAAGAGGGATATTACTGTACCTTTAACCTTTAATAACTTATAGTTAATTAACACAGAGCTCTGACATTCATATATATAACTTCACAGATAAATAAACACAGTGACTTGCACAACCCTTTACTGGGAATTCACAGTGAAGCATATATTTAACAGTGATCTTACTTATCAGATATATCTATACTTATCAATGCAATAAAAGAACAGAACAAAAATTACACAAGAACCACAACACCAGATATAACGTGGTTCACCCCCAGTGTAGGGGTTACGTCCACAGAACTGTGTTTTATTCAACTTTCTACAAAATCACAGTTCTGATATGCGCACTCCGCTGCAGATCTCTTCAGTCCTCAAAGCCGCGCACACAGCTGCAGATTTCCTTAATCACTTACAAACCCTCTGCGCACACAGCTGCAGAGGTCGTACACGCACTCAGCTAGGACTTATCCTTCACTTACAAAATAGCCTTAGCTTTGCCTTAAATTTCTTACATTTGAAAACCTAACCTCACTTCTTTACACAAGTGCATATTTATACAGCGCACTAATACAAAACCATGGTCTTAAACCATGGGTATCCCAACCCTAAACCCTGGACTTAAACCATGGGTTTATTACAACAAAAGTCTTTGACTCAACCTCGACGCCCCTAAGACTATTTTGGGCTGTAACTCCGCTTACAAGTTTACAAAAACCACGAAGTTACTCATCCCAAGAACCGTTAGGGTGCGCACCCCAACAGGCCCTTAAGACTCACCAGTGTCCCGTCTCGGGACACTCAGCTACTAGGCTGGTGATAGACCTTGCTGGCGAAGACATAGTGCGCTTCTTGCTGACGCCCTCTCTGCTGCTGTTGGCTGCTCGCTTCCTTCCTTTGTGGTATTTATGCCGAGGGAGGACTTCTGAATCCATCTGCAACCCCACCCTGCACCCTGTTTACCGAACACTTGACCATCCACAACTAAGGGTCCTTAGAATTGCGTGTCAAGCTGCATAAGGCAAACAGCCGCCTCAGTTCTGTCAAACCAGGAGGATACATGGTGGGATTTTCCCGAGTGTTTTTATGAGGCCTTGTGCCTTTTGTCACTCCACGTTAGAGCGAACTTGTGCCTGTCGTCGCCCGGTTTAGAGCAAACTTCTACCTGCCTTTGTACCTTAGTCGGATAGGACTGTACTGGTGAATTACTCAGAAGGTTCTGCAACCCTCTCTCCGTGAATTCTCGTACTAGCTTCTAGACTTCACAATTGTTTGACATGGTTCCAACTGAACAACTCAAAGAAGTCCTTAATGCAGGATTCGCAGGCCGAGGCAGTGTTTTATAGAATCCCATAGCAGAATCCGTCATCATGGTGCATTAATGACACCAAATCTGATGGAATGCCAGAAATTTTTCCCACATGGCACCAGATTTTTCCCCAAAATCTCATTATTACAGGTATGGAGAGCAATTTTCATGCCAGCACTGCCAAATCCGGTTTGTCCTATCCATCACATTTGAGGCTGCGACATACCTTGGACCTTCGACATAACAACTACCCGCAACTGCGACAGAATATTAACCCTCGATACTTACTACCGCATGCGATACCCAAGGTTCAACTGTTCTTGGGGATTAGATTGTCCTTTCAGGGGCTACTTCTGAACATGAGGTCTCGGCCTGTCCCTATACTTCTTCAGACGACTGCCATTTACCATCGAAGGTAAAATTTCTCCATTCAACTTAGCTAGCTGAACTGCGCCCCCATCCGTAAGTTTCTGTACGATGTACGGTCCTTTCCAATGTGTCTTGAATTTACCTGGAAATTTCATGAATTTGCTGTCGTATAAGAGCACAAGATCACCCTGCTGGAACTGTTTCTTCTTGATGTGTCTATCATGCCATGCTTTTTCTCGGGCCTTCTGCACTTGCTGTTGGAACCCTGCAACAAATCTATCCTCTTCCAGCTCGAGTATCTTTTTCATCCTTGCTGTGACTCTAGCTAGGTCATCCATCTCTATAAAAGTAGATATTTTGAGGCTAGGAACAATGTACTCCATGGGCATGACTGCTTCTTGCCCATAAACAAACCTAAAAGGTGTATGTCCTGTCAATTTCTTGCAGGTAGTTCTATATGCCCAAAGAACTGCTGGAATTCTAAGATCCCAGTCATTTCTGTTAACATTACAAACCTTCGTCAGAGCATGTTCAAGGATCTTGTTAAAAGCTTCGACAATTCCATTTGCTTGTGGATGATAGGCAGTACTCTTCTGATGATATACCTGGAATTCTTCAGTCAATACTTCAATGGTCTTGTTTAGAAAATGTGATCCTTGATCACTCATAAGAATTCTAGGACACCCAAATCTGGACAAGATGTTGTCGAAGATGAACTTCGCAGCTACAGCAGCACTACAAGTCTTGACTGGTTGAGCTTCGGCCCAACGGGTAAGGTAATCAGTCGCTGTAATAATGTATCGTGCTCCTGACTTCTTCGCAGGGGGATTGATAGGGCCAACAAAATCAATTGCCCATTTTTCAAATGCTTGTACAGTCACCTGTGGGACTAGAGGCATCTCATCCCTCCTGGATGGTTTTCCTGTTCTTTGACAGACGTCGCAGCTGTGGCAATATTCTCTTGCATCCTTGTGAACCATAGGCCACCACAATCCGGCTGTCAAAATATTCTGTGCCGTGGATTTACCTGCATAATGACCTCCGGTGGGGCCAGAGTGTGCCTCAGCCAAAATCAGTGGCTTCTCATGCTCCAAGACACATCTGCGCAATATTTCGTCTGGCCCCATTTTATACAACTGTCCTGCTATTAGGGTGAAGTCCGCTGCGCGAACAACCAACTGCTTCTTCTGCTATGTGGTCATCTCAGCTGGGGGGAAACCTGTAGACAAATATTGAACAATATCCTAAAAGTACTCATCAACCATCTGGATAGGAAACAACTGGGCATCGAGAAGACTTTCATCCAAACTGGTAGGTTCTTCTCCCGACTCGAGCCTCGACAAATGGTCAGGTGCTAGGTTAAGTCTTCCAGGCTTAACTATGATCTCAAAATCATATTCCTGAAATAGAATTAGCCATCTACATATCCTTCCACCCAGTACAGGTTTGTTAACCAAATACTTCAAAGCAGAGTGGTCAGTGTACATTTTAAAGTGGGATCCTAGCAGATAATATCGAAACTTCTGTAGAGCATACACCATAGCGAGACCTTCACGTTCTGTCGTAGTATAATTTTTCTCTACTGTGGACAATTTTCTAATTGCAAAAGCGATGGGATGATCGATATTACCTTCGCCCGATTGAGCCAAGACAGTACCCAAAGCAATGGAGGATGCATCAACATGTACATGGAACTCCTTATTCCAGTCAGGGAATACTAAGATAGGGGCGGTGACCATTTTTTCTTTTAGCACATCCAAGCTCTGTTGGAACTCAGGTGTCCACTCGAACTTAATATATTTCTTCAGCTGCCTTTCCATCGAGGCGGTGATCTGGGCATAGTTTCGGATGAATTTCCTATAATAGCCAGTGTGACCAAGTGTAGTGCGAAGTTGCTTAACAGACTTCGGGGGTGGCAGGTTCACAATAATAGCTATCTTTGCAGGATCCATCATTAATCCTTGCTTACATACAATGTGTCCAAGCAATATCCCAAATGGTGCACAAAAGATGCATTTTTTCAAGTTCAAGGAGATCTGGTGCTGCCTACACTTATCCAACATAAGTCTTAAACTAGTTATATGCTCTTTTACTAGCCCAAAGATAGTCCAGTCATCAAAATATACTTCGAGGAATTTATGTATGAATTCCTTAAATGCGGAGATGACTACTCTAGAAAACATCGCAGGAGCATTCTTCAACCCAAATGGCATAACTGTATACTGAAAGGATCCCATTTCTGTAGAAAAGGTGGTCTTATGTCGATCTTCTGGAGAAATTCTAATCTGATGGTAACCTGAAAATCCATCAGTGAAAGAGTATATCTCTTGACCCCCGACATTGTCGAGCACTTCATCGGTAAAAGGGGTGGGGAAGGGATCATGTAAGCAAGCATCATTCAACTTCCTTAGATCAACACAGATTCGGATCTCACCTTTAGTCTTCTTCTCTTGCACTACCATAGGACTGACCCACTCAGATTCTTCGACAGGTTCAATGATCCCTGCAGCGAGCATTTTATCCAGCTCCAACCGAACTTTTTCCTTATACTTAGGGTTCAACCTATAAGTACGCTGTTTCACAGGCTTCGCATCCGGTTTCAACGGGATTTTTATCACACCGATATCCCCCAGGATACCTTTCATCTCCGAGAACTTCGTTGGGAACGGGTCCCGGTATTCATGGAGAAGTTGGGTCACTTTGCTTACCATCTCATCATCCCAATAATCTCCAATGGTAGCATACTTAAGCTGGTCTTCTGATCCGATGTTGACGGTCCGCGTATTCAGGGGCTGAGTCACATCCGCTACTTCGACTGCTGGTCCTTGTACTTCGCAGTGCCCTTCTGACTCAGGAATATCAATGTTGCGCGGATCCTCATCCTCGTCAATTGCGAGGTTATAGCATTCTATGGCATGAGCTTCCTATGTCTTCCAGTCAGGTCGGTATTCTTCTACCTCTTGATCATCAAATACCTTAGTATGGATCAGCCTGATAGCTACATCTAAAGCTGGACAAACTTTATTAGTGGAAAAGGTAAGTACAAAACTATCAACAATACAATCCCAACTTACAGTCTCCCGGCGAAGTTCAGCCTCTGCATACCATTTCCTTGCGACTAGCTCCAGGGTATGCACAAATCTATGTACCCATTCTTCCTGAGGTACATATTTCCATGCCTCATATCCTTTTGCCAAATGTTCCTGGGAGATAGACTTTCCATCAAAATTGCTACGCAGCTCCTGGGGCGGGTCCCAGAATCGCAGGCAAAGGAGCTATTGACAGGTTTCCCAATTAGGAATATTTTTCTTATGGCTGTTCCACCATTTGGCTGCTGTGGCCCTGAATGTAGAATCCAAGGTTTCTATTCTTTGTGATTCAGGTACCCGTTCGGAAAATTGTCCAAGAAACTGCTCTAGAGCTGACAACCCATCGAAAACAGGTAGGGTACTGTCCTGAATACCAAGCCATCTGAGAGACTTGGTAATTCTAGCGCATCTATGTCCATTCAGCTTATGGAGTCTGTTCTGCCAGTTCTCTAACCCATCATCGGAGTCTGTCATACAAGATATGTCACACTGCCAATCCAGAATACCTTCCTAGGATCGACATAATCTTCGTCCTTAGCTGTAATGTTGTAGATGTGCTCCAAGTCATCCTGATCTTCGTCTCTGAGTGGTTCGGTGTACCTTTCTCCTTGTGAGGGGTCCAAGGGTATGATGACTCTCAAATCTTTCCCTTCAAAGGTCATTTGTCTCTTCTTAAGGTTAATGACTGCGGCATTTTCCATCGCCCAACCAATTCCTAGCAGGGCTGGGTAGGGGTTACTGTCATCGATGATCTCAATAACTTCAAAATCTACTAAAGTGTTGACCCCGTCAATATCGATTGGAACACTAAGGAATCTCCCTAGGGGAACAATCCGTTGCTGATTGGCTAACTTCAACTGTATAGGCGACCAGGCAAGGGCAGGTTTCCCCATTTTCTCCCAGGTCTGCTTAGTTAGAACATTGGCTTCTGATCCTAGATCCAAAATAACATCAGTCATATCATATTCTCCTACCTAAGCATCCAATCTCATTTCCCTGCCAGTTCTTCTGACTCTATTAACAGTTTTGTCCCGACCATAGCTTTTCTGAGGTTTGCAGGAAGCAATGACTTCCTGCAGCTCATTTAAAGCATTCTGGTTTCGTAAGAGTTTTAGACAGCTCTGTAAAAAGGAGGACAGTGTACTTACTTTATCCATCGAAGCTTCTTGCGGCTGCACCCGTGGCGAAGGTGGTTGCGTAGGTGCAACTGGTGTACTAGGGTCGGAAAAATCTTTCTTGGCTTCCATGAATGTCTCTTTTTCTCTTTCGACATCAAATGTTGGGGTTTTCTTGGGAGCTTTATGAACGCAAGGCTCAGCAGGTCGTGTCTCTGTATTCTCTATGTGCGTCGTAGCTCCACTCTGTGTAACAACATTAATAGCTACGACACGTCGTGGCTCAACAGAAATCATTTGGATATTCTGAGTAGGAATACTATTTCTGGCCTGAATCTTAGCTATCAACTGCGGACACTGCTCAATCACATGATCTGCTGCACGACAATATCGACATGTCGTAGTGGGGTTCCGACAGTCGCGGGTGAGATGCCCGGCTTGGTTACAGTTGTAACACACAACCTGGCCTTTGCCTCTTCCTACCATACCACCACGACCGCATCCGCCAAAAGCACCCCGACTGGATGCACCACCACGGTAACCATAACCATCATTGCTCTGTGCTTCATTTTGTATCCGATAGGCATCATAGGTGCGACACTCAGCTTCATTATGTCCTACAGATTTACAGAATTTACAATAGAGGTTCTGAGATCCTTGTCCATACCTTTGGAGCAGATGGAAGTCCTCAGGTCGATGCTGACCTGTTATTCTGCAGAGCTCGCAATATAGAACTTGCGGTGGAAATGGGTTTGGCGCACCCGTATTCAGGTAATTTCTTACCAGAGGGCACCGATCCTTGTCGTGACCTTTAGTCTGACATTGCGTACACCAAACCTCTGCGCGGCCAGGTTTTCTTGTCTTCATATCGCGGAGCTCCATGGCCATCCCTGCCAACTGCGCTTGGATTTGAGTAATACTAGAATTATCTCTGACAGGGGCAGTCTCAAGCTTCATCGTGATTTCCAGAGCCTCTTGTTGGTCAGCAACCTTCTGTTGCATGAGCGGAGTTCTGATATGCGGTAACAATGCTGCAATGAACCATTCCTTGTGCTGCACAGGACCAATAGTGAAACTGACTTGGTCCAGTAGAAATTTGAACCTCTGGTCAAAGTCCCATACTGATTCACCGCACCACTGCTGAATCTCTTTCAATTCAGTGATACACTGCGACTCTGATTTGGGCTTCTTAAACTCTTTGATCATTGCTTCTTTAATATCGTCTAAGGCAGGAGTCTAAGTACTGGAGAATTTCATGAACCAAGTCAAAGCCCGATCCCTGAAAGAAGTAATGAGCTACGCGGTTCGTACAGTCGGGTCTGTAATGGCCTTAGCATTCCACACTGCTTCACATAAAAACTAGAACTGTTCTGGATCCTCTGACAAAGTTCCTTTGAAAACAAGGAGATTAATGTCATCAGTCATGTGGGCCATAGTGGATCTAGGGGAGAATGGAGGGGGACTGGAGGTAGGCGGGGAAGAACTGACTAGGGTAGACTTCCCTGCGGCGGGGATGTTCATGCTAGGGTTACTTGTCGACTGCGACGAAGTCTCAGGGATAACAGGTTTGCGCTACGGGGTTATCGGAGGATAGCCAACAGAAGGGTTTTCTTCGGTGTCGGAATCGATGAGGCTGACAGGGGTAGTATCGGTATCCTGACCTAGGGTATAGGACTCAAAATTTTGCTTATACCTTTTTCCACTTCGTAGCAAACCACTTTGCTCATCGAAGGTAGTATCACTTACAACCATAGGTTAGTACTACTAAACTAACAGTCAGATTTGAAAAGCAATATACCTTTTTCAGCTAATAGTAATTTAATGCTCAAACTAAAAGAATTCAAAAACTTACCCCTTGGGCCTTTGAAGAACTGTCGTTCAGCTTTGCTGAAGGAGGTACTTGTGTCGATGCAAACCTCCGTCATGAAGGCTTCCAACGTTCGCGTCGTCCAGAAATCAACAGCGCGGGAGATCTTGTTGTTCACTTGTCTCACAAGATTAACTCATGCGGGTGTCCACTCAGGAAACAGACAAACTTGGAAATTCGTCCTTTGCTCTGTTAACCTGGATAACCATTGGTGCAACTCTATGTGGATAGTACCAAAAAAATTCTCATAAACATCAGCAAAAACATACCTTTGTAAAAATTCGTGTGCACTACGACGCAAATATTTGTTCTCTTGCTCAGCGAATTTTAGATAAGTCTTGTCAAGCCAATCACCGATTTCCTTCACGGAGGGCCTCCAGAACATAGCCCTCAAGGTACACGTAAAACCCTCTTGAGCAGATACTGAGTTCAACCGGCAACGGAACCAATTTCTTGGGTAATAGGGCAGACCCGGGTTTAAACCTTTTGCTTCGCACCAACAAAAGACCCACAGTGTTGGCCCTTTCGGCAACAACCTGCGAACAGGCTGCAATCTCACCCGAAACAGCTATGGGATGCCGCAGAATCAGGTTTCTGCAAGTAGAAGAGGGATATTACTGTACCTTTAACCTTTAATAACTTATAGTTAATTAACACAAAGCTCCGACATTCATATATATAACTTCATAGATAAATAAACACAGTGACTTGCACAACCCTTTACTGGGAATTCACAGCGAAGCATATATTTAACAATGATCTTACTTATCAGATATATCTATACTTATCAATGCAACAAAAGAACAGAACAGAAATCACACAAGAACCACAACACCAGATATAACGTGGTTCACCCCCAGTGTAGGGGTTACGTCCACAGAACTGCGTTTTATTCAACTTTCTACAAAATCACAGTTCTGATCTGCGCACTCAGTTGTAGATCTCTTCAGTCCTCAAAGCCGCGCACATAGCAGCAGGCCTCTGTGCACACTGCTGCAGATTTCCTTAATCACTTACAAACCCTCTGCGCACACAGCTACAGAGGTCGTCCACGCACTCAGCTGGGACTTATCCTTCACTTACAAAATAGCCTTAGCTTTGCCTTAACTTTCTTACATTTGAAAACCTAACCTCACTTGTTTACACAAGTGCATATTTATACAGTGCACTAATACAAAACCATGGTCTTAAACCATGGGTATCCCAACCCTAAACCCTGGACTTAAACCATGGGTTTATTACAACAAAAGTCTTTGACTCAACCCCGACGCCCCTAAGACTATTTTGGGCTGTAACTCCGCTTACAAGCTTACAAAAACCGTGGAGTTACTCATCCCAAGAACCGTTAGGGTGCACGCCCCAACATACAACAAGTAAACACAATCACAAGAATCAATCACATAACACTCTAATTTTACGTGGTTCACTTCTAGGGTAGAAGCTATGTCCACAAAACTGTGTTTCTATATTATAACTCGGGGGAAGTGAACACAGTTCTGCTGCACCACATATGCAGCTCGAGATCTTCTGGGTAACTCCGCACACAGCCTGGAGCCCTTCTCTCTTAGATCTCTTCTCTATCTCTATATTGCTTCTCTACAATATCATTTTCCTCTTCCCTCTCTGTCAATCCTTGCGATGGTTACATACAGGCTCAACGAGCCAGCTACTGGTTACAGTAAGATAACTATAGCTAATAATAGAACCAGAGCTTGGCCTCTATAATACAACGATCTGAGTGTCTACTTGTCTAACTACTCAACCCTTTTACAATACCAAACTGCCCAACCAACTAACCCTTTTACAATACAAAATCCATCCCTTTATAGGCGGCCCGAAGGTCTCACCATTACAACATTGTGGGCCTGTCCCAACAGTAACCCAAAAACCCTAACTAGTGACATTCGGCATATCTGTACTTGGGGTAGCTGCTTTCCATCACACCACTGCTCTCTGCAGTCTTCCATGCTTCCCATCACTGACCATGGGTACTGTGCATCGCTTCCCGTCTTCTGTCCTTTGTCTTCGATACCTCGGCCTCGTCACTCCTTTTCCTTTATGAGGGTAGCTGAGCCCTCCTGTCTTCGCCGCTGCCTTCAATGCAGTGGGTGAGCTCTCTCTTATTGGCAGCTCAGGTAGTGTCATCTTCCTTGACTACTCTATCCTAATAGTCACGGTTTATGGCTCTGATCTGCAGCTAGAAACATGCTACAGCGTCATAGATTTACCTTATCTCTTCATCTTCGCCAAACTGTCTATCCGCCAAAATGGCAGCTTTTCCCGTAGCTGCGGGACCCTACTCCAATAGTCCCCTAACACTTACTTGTGGCTCGTCCTCGAGCCACTACCAGCAGGCTTCTCCTGCTGTAGCTTCTCCTTGGCTTCCTGTGAAGTTCGTTGAAACTTGCCGCGAAGTCGTGCGACTTCGTTCTGCATAGCTGCGACACGCTCTTATGCCAAGTCAAGCATAGCTTGACTAATACTGGAGTCTTTTGTTGCATCAATTTCATTTCTAGTGGTAGTGAACTCCCTAACCTTCTGTTCAACCACATCAACTAGTTCTGTGATTTGTTCCTGATATGGTTGAAGAAGGTTATTGATTTGTATCTCCTTTTCTCTCAACCGTTGCGCTTCCTGCTGCAAGTGGTTCATCTCCATCGTCTTTCTCATCTTTGGAAGAGCTGCTAAGCTCTTAATTTCTTCCTTCATTGCTACTGTGGTATTCTCTATCTGTTGAATACTTTGCGGGATTTCTACTTTCTCGGGAGGCTCATCTAACTCCGACCATGTATTCGTCGCATCAGCTAGCACTGACAGTGCATCGTCTATGCGAGATTTCATCTGTGCGGAAGTGAGTCGAAAGGCCTCTACTCTTGCTTCCTTGTCTTCCTGGGGGGTTCCTGGTGCTCGAGCCTCGAGCTCAACAATCTGTGCTCTGTGGTTGTCCTCCATCTTGGCCACTGTTTCTTTCATCCTGGTCACTGTTTCTTCTAGAGCCTTTGCTATGTCTGCAACTCTTCTTACCTTCTGCGGGAGAGGCAAGGAAAACTCAATGTTGCATTGGGGTAACTCCAATGCGATGCTCTGTAGGACTTGAGAGAGATCTTGTTCTCTTTCTTCATATGTTCTTAACTCGTCTACCTTTTTCTGAAAGATGGTGGCAAGTGCTGCATTCTTTTGTTTCAGCTGTGTGTTTTGTTTATAAGTTGCGAGCTCTCTATCTCTGAGCTCTGCACTTAGCTGCTGGTGGATCATCTTTAACTTCGGTCCATCAACATTGCGAGTCCCTTCTGACTCTAGAATGTTGATGTTGCGAGGATCCTGATCCTCCTCCTCTGGTTCTGCTTCGAAGTTATAGCACTCAAGCGCATATTCTAATTGGATGGCCCACTCAGGTTGAGTATGTACTGATAGGGTACAATCCTCAAATATCTTAATCTTTATTACATCTAGGGCCTGATCAACATTTGGATACTCAGATTCAAAAGCGAAGGTGAGTAGAAAGCTGTCTATCATAAGTGGCCATGTAGTCGTTCCCTTGCGCAATTCAGTCTCTGTGTACCAGTTCCTTGGAACTGTGTCCAAAGTGTGAATGAATCGGTGAACCCATTCATCCTCGGGAATGTCCGACTAATTTCATTCACACGTCTGAATATGTGACCTGGGGTCACTTTCTCCTGTGTATCTCTGCTGGACATACTCTCTGTCGGTAGAGAATCTGATCGCCATCAATCTCTTAAGATCATCCCATGATGTGATATTCTCTTTATGTGCATACCACCATCTTGCAGGTGTGGCTCGTACTGCAAGGTCCATAGCTGCGATCCTCTGTTCATGAGGAATTTGTTGTTCAAACTACGTGAGAAAGTCCTGGATATCTGTTAGACCATGAAATGATGGAATCTCGTTGATCTCTGCGCCAATCCATCGCAGTGACTTAGTCATGTATGCACATCTGCGCGCTGAGACTTCGTAAAGTCTGTTCTGCCAGTTTTCGAGACCGACATCCGAATCCGATGCGCATGAGCTGTCGCATCGCCAACTAATGTTCCCTTCTGCGGTTGGATTGATGTAGTCGCTCTGGTTCGTAGTCATCTGATAGAGACTCTCCATGTTACGTGCCTCTTCCTCTGCTCGGATAGGTTCAATGTATCTAGGACCCTTAAGAGGATCTAACGGTGCGATGACCCGGATCTGCCCATCCTCAAAGGTCATTTGCCTTCTCTTTAATTCGATAACGTCCATGTTATCGATCGCCCAATCAATGCCTAGTAATGCTGGATATGGTCTACTATCACCAATAATTTCTATAAATTCAAAGTCTGCAGAGCTGCGAACTCCGTCAATGTCAACTGGCACCTACGGTAATTGACCCAGGGGTGATACCCACTGCTGATTAGCTAATCTTAGATGGATAGGCGATCTGACTAACTTAGGGCAACCCATCTGTTCCCATGTCTGCTTAGTCAGAACATTTACCTCTGATCCTAGATCTAGGATCACCTCATCCATTTCAAATTCTCCAACCTGTGCTGTGAGTCGCATCTCTCTTCCTGTTCTTGTATGTCCCATGATATTATGAAGAGCACGATGTGCACTGCTCACAGAAGAAGATGGATGACACTGATCTATGATGCGCTGAAGTTCTCCGATAGCTTGTTCATTTCTCACGAGTTTTAAACAACTCCGCAGGAAGGATTGTACACTTCCTGTCAACTCGTCCTCATCGCATGTGCCCGATGTGGTAGCCTGCGATATCTATACATGGCTAACGCCACAAGGTGCTTGTTGTGGTACGCCCCTAGATAGTGGTACCTGCGATCCTGATTGCATAGGGTCATCAAAGAAAGTCTTAGCTTCCTGAAATGTCTGTTTATTCTTTTGTAGGTCAAGTGGTGTTGCTTTGTTAGTAGCTTTGTGCACCCACTCCTGACCTGTGTTCTTTTCAGTATCTTGCGATGTCCCATTGGTGGAAGCACCACTGCGAGTCACAATGTTGACTCTTGGTTCTGGTTCTTCCTGCTCAGCAGCAATAAGCTGGATGTTCTGGTGTACTGTTGGCTTAGGTTCTCTGATCTTAGCTATCAAGGTAGGACATTCTTCTATAGAGTGATCGTAAGATTTGCAATAGTTACATGTGGTGGTGGGGCTCTGACAGTCCCTAGCATAATGTCCTAGAACTCCATAGTTGTAACAAGTGACTGGTCCACGACCACGGCCAAAGCCTCCTCCACGTCCTCGTCCTTTGAATCCTCCTCCATGTCCAACATGAGCCAGATCATGCTGTGGTCCTACTGCTGGACCCTGTGTTTCTGATTGGACTCTCTACAAGTCTTGCTTGCTCCCGACCATGAGATCATAGGCTCAGCAATCATGTTCATCATGGCCTACGGACTTGCAGAAGACACAGTATAAGTTCTTAGGTGTCTACACGTACTTCTGAAGTAGAGGGCATTGCTGAGGTGGATGTCCTCTTGTTTTGCATATTTCACACCACGGCCCATGGGTCTGTGGTAAGGGGTTAGGAGCCCCTGTTGCTAGATATTCTACAAAGACTGGACAGTTGTCTTTAGTATGGCTTTGTGCGTTACACTTTACACACCATATGTCTTGCGCAACCTCTTTCCCTTTCTTAAGCTCATGCAACTGTAACATGAGATTAGCCAACTGGTTTTGCAGGTTTGTCATACCTGTGCTGGTTTCAGCTAGAGGTGAAGTTTCTAGTTTCATCGCCATCTCCAACGCATCATCTTGCGTCTGGAGTTTCTGCTGCATTAATGGTAGTCTGATGTGAGGGAGCAGGGCTACAATAAACCATTTCTTATGCTGCTCCAACGCAAACTCAAAGCTGACTTGGTCTATAAGGGATTTGAATTTCTGATCAAAGTCCCACACCGACTCTGTAGGTAACTGTTTGATGTCTTTGAGCTCTGTAATGCACTGTGACTCAGACTTAGGTTTCTTAAACTCTTTAATCATGGAGGTCCTGACCTAGACAAGTGTTCTGGGTACCGATGTGGCATACTTCATATACCATGTTAAGGCTCGTTCTCTCAGTGTGGTGACCAACTGTACAAGTTTAATATTATCATCATGGATTGCTTTAATGGTCCACATGGCTTCACATAGAAGCCAATGCTGCTCTGGGTCCTCTGCTCCTGTACCCTTAAAGATAGGTAGCTTCATATCATCCCCCATTCTATTTCTGCGTGGTGGATGTTGATTTTCTATGTTACTACCACTCGGCAGTGTAGGTGGAGGTGATGTAGCGGTAGTATGTACTGTCTGTGAGCTACTGGATGGAGTTCCTACGGGATTATTCTAAGTCCCGGTCTGTTTCTGTGGGGTATAAGGGTGGTAAGGGATACCCTCTTCTGTTCTGTCTGTGTGGCTATGACTCTGTTGTCTAGTACTATCTGAACTGTCTTCCAATATGGGAGATCTAAAATCTACTTTATATTTCTTTCCACTACGTGTACGTCCAATGTCATCGAAATCACTCTCAAACTCTTGTGACATTACAGTTTCTTAACTTATTGATCTGAAACCATATCCATTACTCCTTTTTCATGTAATAACATCTTAATGGACAAGTTTAAAGATTTTAAGTACTTACCGCGATATCCTTTGAAGAAGTACCGCTCAGCCTCGCTGAAGCTTTTTCTCTGTTCAACTGCAAACTCTGTGACAAAGCCTTCTAGCACACTCGCAAGCCAGAATTCTATTGTCCTCGTAATGGGATTATCAAGGTTCTTCACGGTCTGAATCAGCTCCGGTGTCTAGACAATGTTTCTTTTCTTCTTGAATATGTCCTTATCATTCAACTTTGATAACCAGTCGTAAACCTCATTTCCATAGGTCACAAAAAATATTGTATGCAGGTCTTTAAAGATATGTTTTTGTAACCAGTCCCCTATACTCAGTCTAGGACTCTTGTTCTCATGTTCGGCAAACTCTTTCTCCTTAGACCCAACCCACTGGTTGAGTTCGTCTCTAGTAGGATTCCAACAGAACATCAGTGCTCAGTTTGTTCAAAATCGGCAACGAAACCATTTGTTGGTCGCTATGGGCAGACCCGGGTTTACTGTAATGTACCAACAACACCCCTAGCTTACTGGCCCTTTCGGCGACAGACTGCGGAGTAGCCTGAAGTCTCACCCGAAGTGATTCTAATGGGTTGGCCAAAGACTCAAGTGTCTTCGACTAGGTTCTATGGCATCCTGTGCGTGTCTCGCAGCTCTTCTTAGCCCGCGAGGTCTCTCTCCACAACGCGCAATTTCCTCTTACTCGCAATGACTCTAGCCCTTATTGCATCGCCGCGTCCTGGGCAACACGTAACTCTCTCCTACGCTTGATCCTTAACCTGCGGTACCGCGCACCACAGCTCCTCTGATGGTGCGATATCGCCTCCCTGCGATATCCTACCGCTATGACTCAACGTACTTAGCGTTACTTGTGTCCAACTTATAGGACTCAACATATAAGGTTGTTTTACACTGTGACTCTTAACTATCTTGAGTGAAACATAGACAAACTCTTATACAGGATACTTAAAGACTTCAACCTACATTTATCCTTCTATAATGAAACTGAATAACACATACATACATTTAACTGTAAGCAAAGTTCATGTAATGAGACACAGATACAACAAGTAAACACAATCACAAGAATCAATCACATAACACTCTGATTTTATGTGGTTCACTTCCAGGGTAGAAGTTACATCCACAGAACTGTGTTTCTATATTATAACTCGGGGGAAGTGAACACGGTTCTGCTGCACCGCATATGCAGCTCGAGATCTTCTGGGTAACTCCACACACAGTCTGGAGCCCTTCTCTCTTATATCTCTTCTCTATCTCTATATTGCTTCTCTACAATATCCCCTTCGTCTTCCCTCTCTGTCAATCCCTGCGATGGTTACATACAAGCTCAATGAGCCAACTACTGGTTACAGTAAGATAACTACAGCTAATAACAGAACCAGAGCTTGGCCTCTATAATACAACGGTCTGAGTGTCTACTTGTCTAACTACTCAACCCTTTTACAATACCAAACTGCCCAACCAACTAACCCTTTTGCAATACAAAATACATCCCTTTATAGGCGGCCCGAAGGTCTCGCCATTACAACACTGTGGGCCTGTCCCAACAGTAACCCAAAAACCCTAACTAGTGATAGTCGGCATATCTGTACTTGGGGTAGTCACTTTCCATCACACCACTGCTCTCTGCAGTCTTCCATGCTTCCCGGCACTGACCATGGGTACTTTGCACCGCTTCCCGTCTTATGTCCTTTGTCTTCAATACCTCGGCCTTGTCGCTCCTTTTCCTTTATGAGGGTAGCTGAGCCCTTTTGTGTTCGCTGCTTCCTTAAATGCACTGGGTGAGCTCTCTCTTCTTGGCCGCTTAGGTACTGTCATCTTCCTTGACTTCTCTGTCCTAATAGTCATAGTTTCCGGCTCTGATCTGCAGCTAGAAACAAGCTACGGCATCGTAGCTTTACCTTATCTCTTCATCTTCGCCAAACTGTCTATCAACCAAAATGGTAGCTTTTCCTGTAGCTGCGGGACCCTACTCCAACAACTACCCATGCAGGAAGCACATACGGGTCCTCCTCCTCCATACGTGAAGAGGAGGGACTAGGCTCTGCAACACGATCAAAATTTGCTTGATCTCCTACCATCGTTGCAGGCAAAAACATATCCGTTTTGATAGGTCCATTCGAATGACTAGGTGAAGTAAGAATACAAGGATCTTCCATATTGGTAGTGTGAAAATACACTGAATTCAACGAGGATGAAGCCCCACCAAAACTAGATCCGATCAGAAGAATGGGTGCAGGACAGCTAAAAGTTCCCATAAGAGAAGAATACATACCCACACCCACACTCCCAGTTGCCTGCTGAGAATGCTCGATAATTGGGATAGAAGCTCCCGATGATGTGCTAACACTCAGATTACAGAATGATGTTTGATCAATCGTAATGATCTTCCCATTAAATGGAAAGCATACCAATCGAAAGAGAGAAGAGGCTACGGCTTGCATACTAAACATCCAATTTCGACCCAGCAAAAGATTGTAGTTAAGGGGTGCATCAACCACCTCGACCTTGATCGCGATGGTCTTCCCTCCCAATCGGACCTTAGAAGGAAGAATCTTGTGCGGTTGAAATGATCTACCATCAAAAGCAGTCAACATGGTAGTGGATTGAGACAACTCGGGGGAACCCAAACCCTTCCAACATGACAAAGACATCATGAAAGCAACAATGCCTTCATCAATCACAGTGTGTTTGACTGTCATATTAATAAATTCTACATGAATCAAAAGAGACAAGTAGTAAGTCAAGCGAGGCTATAGTCCCATGGTTTCAAATTTGATAACTGAAGAAGAGTTATCATCATTAACCCCAAGAGTAGAAAGCAAGGCTTTCCTTTGCGGAGGACAACTCTGAAGTACTTCAAGTGCAGACATCGCACAAGAAGTTTGGCCCAAATCCTCAACAACGGAATAGTTTTGGGCGGCTCGGGTATTAGGATTGTGCCCCGAATGATTTAGGACTCCCTTAGGAATGTGAGGTGCAATTTCAGGTTTATCCATAGGGTTTTCAATACGCAAAGGGCTCTCAGGTGGAGCGGGTTCCTTTCCAAGATCCGGTTGTGATGAACCATAATCCTTCGCACTAGTCACAACCTTAGTAGCACATACCATATTGATGCAACCATGACCAGTATTGGCTTGTGGAGGATTTTGTTCTCCACCTAATGCACAATGAGGATCAGTGGTCCTCGAGTTCATATTTTGATTATGGGGTAAAGGATTAGTTAGCACAACTGGGTCCTGTGCTATGAACCTCGAAGCATCTTCCATATGAGGGAACAAGTGAGTGAGGTGGTCTTCCTTACACAACTTACAGGGAAACTTTACTTTACATTTAGACTGCTTGTCCCCCCCAACATTACGAGCGTTCTTGTCATTAAAATTAGCATTTTCATTCTTATTCCCACCCTTATGATTATTTTTACACTTTTTCTTATTCCTTCTAGGGTGTTGGTTGCCCTTCAACGATTGCATGAAAAGTACACTCGTCATTTAGGTGGGTTGAGATGAATTCATAGCTTGTCCCGATGTGGATTGATTAATAGACAACTGGATCACTTGTTTCACAACTGAATCTGCAGGTTTGGCACTTGTATAACCCACAATGCCATCGACATGTGGTCTAGGCTTGATCTTGGGATTGAAACTAGATCATGAAGCGTTAGGTATAATCTCATACAAAAGTCCAGATTGAGCGTAGATCAAATCCAACTCTTGTGCCCTAAAGATTGCTTGCTCCTCATTTTGGACTCCGGATGTAGAAACATCCTTCGCGATGTAAGGTAACCACGACTTGAGTACCACTCAAGGAGAAATTTGGGTGGTATAAAGGCTTTAATCAACCGCTTTCGTCTACGCCACTCTTGAATATGATCTGAGATATGTGTGTCTTTGTCTTGTTGAAATGTCAACAAGATTTCTGTACCAACGTCGTAATGCACGGGTAGCTAGAAGTGATTGAGGAAATTCATGGCAAGGTCATCGAATAAAGCGAATGCCCCCCTTGGTAACTCTGTATACCATTTCGTTGTAGGCCTAGTGAAGGTGAGTTGAAATAGCCTCAAACGGAGTGAATTGTCGTGTAAGGAATTGGAAGAGCACCAAAGCCTAAAAGTAGTGGCATGCTCACTAGGACCTTCTCCAGCTTTGCCCTCGAACTTGGGAATGTCCGAAGGAAGCTTGTTAGGGACGGGCGGCTAGGCCGGGTCATGAGATACTGGATCGTTCATAAGTCTCGATAAGTTAGGTAAGTTCAACGTTGAGAGGAAAGGGAGTGTAGGTTGACCCAGTCTATGCCACGCTCCCTGATAGTTTTGGTTCTTGTAAGGTTGATTGCTATAAATACCATGGCATTGGCCATAATATCCTCCTCCCATTTGACCCATATAGGGCTGCATGGAAGCATTATGATGTGGTGTACCTTGACTATGTGGTGCTAAAAATCCATAATTGGAAGAGTAAGTAGGTTGTTGATACCCGTACCCTATGGGTTGATAGTTCTATCCATACTGTGGTCCATAAGACTATCCTTGAGAAGCTCCATAAGGTGTCCCATGGGATGTCCCATGAGAAGCTCCATAATTAGGGATATGGGGAACTCCTTGCGATGGACCATTAGATGATCCAGAAACAGGAATATGACCTCTTGACACAACGGGAGGTACTTCACTTTGAGATACTACCATACGAGTAGTCGTAGTACGAACATGGATAGTAGTGATATTTCGTCTCGAAGGACCACATGAATGAGGGGGAGGAAGGGTTGTCAGAAATGCATTCAAAGGAGTAGGGTTCGAGGATGAAGGGACATGTGAAGGGATTTAATTGGTGTTCCCTATGGTCACTCGTCTCAGTTCTGGTATCCGCATATGAGTACTAACACTAGGTCTAGGATGGACATGTGAGGTAGCTTCCACCACTGGGATGGAAGGTGCAATGTGACTAGTGCTCTCAAATCTCTCCACATGGAAAGGAATAGGAGTGCCCCTAGGTGTAGTGCTAGGTTCAACTTCTGACTCGAGATGATGTGTTGGATCAAGTGCAGGGATATCAGACATGCCATAACGAACATAACTAGTGCTTGTGGGTTCATAATGAGTCTCTTTGCCCAGTAACCAATACCGATGACCTATGAATGAGGGATCATGGCCAGAATGTGAAGGTATTTCTAGTGAAGGATCATAAATAGGAGTAGAATCTGCATCCTTAACCTCGTGAGGTGGAAAAGACATCTCAGGAATCTTATCCTCATGATCTCCCATCATGTGTGAATCAAAGTGAGAAGTAGTCTACCCGGACTGTCTGTTTCTCTCTCCCAAAGGAGGAGGAGACGTAGAAGTTGTAAGTCCTGCTAAACGAAGAGAATGGCGAAGTGTCACTCCCAAATCCACAATGACTTAAAAAATGAAAAAGACTCGATCTAATTATGCAAACCCTAGGCAAACTAGCATGCACAGAGCATACACCTATAAAATGTAAAGCCAAATCGCAAGCATACAAGGATAGGATATGTGAGCTCCCAAATGAAGTAGATATGTCTCACCTAGGAGAGGCTTGAGACTCCCATACACAACAAGTGGAGGTTCGTAACCAATTATAGTGGCCCTCAGCTTCAATGCATATAGCGACTGTGCTGTCCGACCCCTACCTGGCCAGGACACCTGCAGAATAACCTCTGCGAAGTACCCCCTCGATAACCTAGGTAAGGAAACTAAGGTCACCTCAATATAATCAATTCTCAGGCGGACAGTCGTAGACAGGATTCACCATATGGGTAGGGTAGCAAAGCCCGAAAATCTCGAAAGAGCCCCGAGATACGAACACAATCCTAGAAATATCTTTGGTGCTACTCAGTTATGACCAAGGGTCATCCCAATCAATAGCCGCTCACACAGCCTCGTGCTTAACTCCCTTATAAGAGCAGGATCCTAAGAAACACTAATTATCTAAAGGAATTTCACACTCTCACCTGGACAGACACATAAATTATTCGTTTAGTGGTCTTGGAGAATTTACTCACAATGAACTATTCCAAGACCCTAAAACCTAATCTTGTTGGTGCACCCTATAAAAGAAAAGAGTGTAATTCATTTTATTATGCATTGATTTTAATTGGCTTATTACTCAAAAGGGTAAATGGTCATGCAACTAATGATGTTATGACGCAACAAGAAGTAAACTGCACACCTAACAATCAATGCAAATGGACTATGTCAAATGAAAAACGGGGTATGCTACAACGTGAAGTGAAAATTTTTCCTTCAAATGAATATGCAATCCTATATGAAAATCTGACTAATACTCTCCAAGCAAACCTAATGCAAGTACCATGCAACAATGCATAATGATGCAAAAAGAAAATGTTTTTATATTTTTTAAATCAAAATGAGATCAAAAGCAAAATTATGACTTGACACCCCCAGACTTTGCAAGCACTATCATACAACACCCAAGCAAAGAACTAAGGTAAAAGAGACCTAATGCACTAATCCCAAAACAAAAAATTAAAAATGCAATGACAAGAACATTTTCAAACATTTAAACTAAAACACGTCTCTGGTCAGTAACAGAGGTGTATACAAACTCTAGAAGCATCCAAGAAGACTCAGGAATCATCCAAACTCACCCAACAACACTTAATATTCCCCCAAAAGGCAAAACTCGGGGCATACGTGACTGTGTGTAGAAAATCCATGTATATACATGGCTATTCCAGGAAAAACCGCGTGTACACGCGACTGTGAAGACAAAACTCACATACAGGAAGAAAAAGAGATAAAAAAAGAAGGTAAATAGACAAGCTGAGACAAAATTTACTCCTATCAGACACTACTAGGAAAACATGCCTTCTAACCTGACTCAAAAATAGAGAAATCAAATCAATTCAAGAACATTGAATGCCAATAGAACCCCCAAAGGAAATGACTAGGAACTCCCCAATATGGTCGCTAATTCTGTTAGGGAGAAAACTTCCTATGGCTTGGGGTACCACAACAGACAGAGTAACCATAGAAATCAATCCCTTCCCATATGAAAGAGAAATAAAACCTCTAACACTAAAGGATCTTGAAACATACCTTATTCTGGATGGTTGATGTAGATCCCCATTGAGCTTTTCCAATCTCGCTTGTGTTAGCAATTTTCTCTCTCAACAATCAACAAAAAAGACAAGCATGCTATATAATGGTGTTAGATCTACTCTAGCATATATAATCAATAACATATAATCATTTAAAATCATCCATGGATTCAATATTCATTTAAATACACATTACTGGATAGGAAAAGATATTTCTATTAATATAAATCAAAGATTACAAGAATGATAACCTCTGTCGGCACATCTACGAACCGGAGAAACTGGGTCCTCCACCTAGGCCTCCACCACTTCAATCCTCCATCTATCGATAGCAAGCTCACAAGAAAAGGCAAGCTTGGGAAAAACACAAAGTGCTCCAAGGGACAAAGGGATGCAGACTCAAGTATAAGCTTTGGAAACAATGGACTATAGTTTTCTTGCTCTTCAATTCCTCCCCTTTCAATGTATCCAAAGGGTTCCTTATATAGTGCTTCACTGGGGTAATGGAAGGTCGAATCCAAGCGATCTCAAGGCATATGGAAGGCCAAGAGACAAGTGACTTAGCTCCACATTAAGGCCTTTTGCACACATCCTGATGTACGTGGGTTTAAGGGTCATATCCGCGTATATAGGCGAGAATGGGTTTAAAAGTCACATATAGAAAATAATGCAGGCTTTTAGGGATGATCTTGGAAACATCAAAGGTACAAAAATGGTCCATGGGGTCCAAAGAGTCTATAGAGGGACAGGGAAGGCCATAAATATATGATCTACCATGTGTGGTAAAATCAGCTGTAACAGATGCCCCCTAATGTATGAGGTTAGAGGGGTGATAGGATGGCCGAAATACATTATAAGTCCATCCCAGAAGTGGAGTGATGAAGAAACGGGTGGAAGAACCAGCCATCCAACAATATAATACAATAATCAAACTCTTCACATGACTGCAAATACATACAGTAGTCCCAAATACATAAGAGTACAATGGCCATGAATAGGCATGATACAAAATGTGACATGTGTGGTCATCACCACGTACAACATAGATAGATCAGAATCTCCATGATGAAGATATACAAAGGATCATGATCTCCATGAAAGCTGAAGATATACAATAGATCAAGATCTCCATAATGGCTGAAGATATCTGACATACTCTGGAATCAAGTCACGAGAGCTGAAATCTCATGAACAGTGGCACAATCAAGGAGGTAGCATATATGAAATGCCACCAATTTGGAAGGTCTTCTACACAATCTGCTATGAGTACATGTCCTACTATGTGAATAGAGGTATCGGGGTCGAACATAGTAGTCCATCGTTTGATTACCGGTCATTGATGTATACCATTAATAGACGCGAGATCACCCATCGATAATGAAAATGGGAATCAAGGTACTAGAGTGCAATCTAACAAGTGTGAATACATGTGTTGAGTTTGAACATTCAAAAGAATCCATCGATCAGGGGACATGGATGGATTCCCAAAAACTGTCGATGGCGAGAGAACCTGCCACTAATGACTGCGAGTCTCAAGGCACTCAAAATTACTCTAGATTCCTATCCCAGAATAAATGATCTGAAGTCGATGGGATGAAATCCGCTAGAAGGAGGGAATTAAGACTTCCCCCATCATCCAGCACGAGGTAGTCAACAAAGCTGTATAATGTGGAAGGACTCAATCATAATGTGCATGAACCAGTATCAGTACCGGGAATGGTCAACATGCAAAGTCAAGAAAACTGAGGAATGGTCGACTCAGGCTTCAACTTCCTTCGAACAAGAGCATAAAGGCGAATGGTGACTGAATGTAGGAAGCATAGACTCAATATACAAAACTGGGACATCTCTGCGACATAGGAGGCATCGAAAGAGGCTTCATAGGGACTTGAAGCTTAACCAGTCGGTGGAGATAAACTCATAGAAATGAGTATAGCTCCTAAAGTCAAGCTATTAACCCAACCAATAGATGTGATACACAGTGCTCTGTTCGAAGGAGACATGACTCGACTACTGCCAAAGATAACATCTTTTTCTGTCTGGCTTTTTGGTTTTTTTATTTTTTTGGACTTTTTCAAATATTTTGAAAAGCTTGAAAAAGAATAAAAGTTCTTTATAGTTACAGACTAGGAGGAGACGAGTGTCAAGGAGCAAACAAACTAGTTCCAAGCAGCGGAATGTACCTATGCTCAATGTAAGTAAACATGTGTAGGATAACGACACTCAGGGGAAAGTCCCCTCCTGGTAAAAAATGGGGTATCAAGATGCAAAATATTCATAAAATGGCTCTACTTGGCTAGACATGAGACAAGATCGGGCTATATGGCTGATAATCAAAATCAGGGAATCTGGTGTAAGGCTCAATAAGGCAAGCAAAACTCATGATAATTCAATTACAACTTGACATAAGGGAGTCCTGGAGAAAAGGCCAGCAAAAAGATCAAGAGCATTATGAAGCTCTTGCACAAAGTCATGGCGATATTATACAAAGGACTCCCACACCCTAAAGGAAAAATGTCGGCATGGCCACCAAATGCAAAACAGGAGCTAACTAGGGCACCCATGTATGGTCAGGCTCTACCATTCACATCATGTCACTTCTAAAAGAAACAAGAAGGTTCCGTGACAATATAGAATGGGTTGATACCTAATGTTATAATGAAACGGTCATAAGGTCATACAAAGTGCAGACGGATGTGAAACCTAACCTATATGCCAGTTTAGACATAATACCTAAAATTGGTACAAACGGGTCAAAACCACGATCAAATCATGCTCAAAACGGATTCCTACATCATAAAATTAGTGCAAAATGGTCAGAAATGGTCAAAAACTATAGAAAGTGGGTAAAAAATTTCAAAAATTTCAAAAACACTCTATAAATAGTAAAAAATTCAAAAATTCCATATCATTTGAAATTTTTACCCATTTGAGCTCAAAACTTCCAACGCAAATTCCGAGAGCATCGTCCCGCGAAATTCGACACCGTTTGTTTCGGGTAACTCCTCATGTCCTCCTCTTCCCATTTCATGCAAATTTTTTAGGTTTCCATGGTGAATTTTATTTTCTAGGCCAGTCTAAAGTAGGTGTTTTGGCCCACGTGGATATCGGGGTTTTTTCTGCATATAGGGCTGGCCATACGCGGAAAAATATTCCAAAACCACGTACATACATGGTTGTTTTGCAAACAATTGCATATGCGGCCGCAAATAAGGACTTTTAAGGAAAATAATGATAAAAAATCATGTTTTCTGTGCAGGATGGTTCTAAAAGAGAGGGAGAGGGAACATGGTGATGTAGAAGAGGCTGTTCAAGGTGACTTAATGACCCAACAAGCTCTACGTGCATGCGGTTTGTATAAGTTTTGGTGTCTTGGCAGCTTGAGGGCCAAACCAAGACTCCTGCAAATGCTAGTGGATTACTGGGATCTAGACTAAGAGTCTTTTCACATTGATAGGATGTCGCTCAGTATAGAAATTGAGGACATATACTTTATTATAGGATTATCCCTACAAGGAGAGGTGGTAAATCTCCGATCTCGCGGACCTGGAGGTGTCTTGACTATTGATGAGTACATTGAGGTGTACTTCTTTCTAGACATGAAAAAGGTTGGGAGTCAAATCCTGACAAAATTGATCTAGGTGCTGGGATTGAAGGCCATACTATTGGCACTTGACAGGATAGTTGGACTAGCTTCACTCCACCAGGCCTCATGGCCATTGATGTTTTATGTGGTGGAGTGTATGAGACCCACATTATACGACTGGAGCACTGCACTGTTGAGTAACATGAAACAACAGCTCAGTGACTGCAAGATGGGCAGGGTGAGAAACTTCAGTTTCGATAGCATACTGAGCACGTTCTTCTTTGAGTGTGTACCGAGGCTAATCCCTAGAGTGGACATTCCTCCACACAGAGTTCGATATCCGGCCCAACGACATTGGGAAAATGTTATGCGCAGACTGGGCGGAGGTAGGGTAGCTAACTCCTACCCAGCAGACTTCTTTCTATGGTGGCGGAGGCATATCATTGCCATTGATGACTAACCCCTATGTAGGCATATATTTTCGGTGAGATACAGACATGCCCCTACCACCAGGAGCGGCATATGGCGACATAGGTAACGAATCTCAAACCCTCTTTTTAATTTTTTTGAATTATTAATTTTTTTTGTGTTTTTGATATATTGACTCAAAATACATGTTTTGGTGTGACGACACATAGTGACAATCTGTCATGTGTATGCAGATGTTGGAACATGGTGACCTAATGGTTTCCCTCATCATAGACGGAGGGGAAGAGGAGATGACATCATGGGTGCGGATGTGGAGCGGACACTCCAAATCATCCACACAAACTTTGTACGCTTGACACACAAGGTACCCATGGTGCAAGTCGAGGACTTGCCTGAGGCCATGCAGCGCCAGGTGGTTGGTGTACCATGGGCATGGGTTCGATTATTTCGATGGCTAGCTAGAGCCATGGTGTGCTACCATGATCAGAACCCCCCTCCTCCTCCTCAAGCTTAGAGGCCTAAGAGTATTTCTTTTTGTACTACTGTGTATTATATTTTGGTGGCTTGGAAGCCCCAATTTTGTATTATGACACTTATATATTATGACGCCACATTTTGGATGTTTTTAATGAAATTTTTTTATGATGATCGATTTCATTTATTTACATGTGTATAAAAATGTATGTTTGTGATATGCTTATGGTCTATGAAACAAATGCCAATCTAACACATAGTTAGCATATGAGTCAGCAATATGATTAAAAATTCTTGAAACATGTATGTGTGTTATATTCTCAAATTTTTGTTCTAGCAATCTCACACGTAAGAATATTCGTAATAATGTCAAATCCCTAATACGATACAAGCCATTAAGTTGTGAAACCACTAACTGCGAATCAAGACGTACCTCAAGAGAGAGAACACCATGTGAAATGGAATCCCACAATAATTCAATAACGACACTATAATCAGCAACATTGTTCGAAGAAGGCCGTAAACATACGCCTCCTGAAGACAATACCTGACCTGTAGGAGTATAAATCACCCAAACAGCCAAGGCTGATTTTTGAGTGTGATGGCTAGCACCATTAGTGAATCCTAAGTAAATAGAAGATTCCATCGATATCTGCCATAAGAAACGAAAGCTTATCAACAAACCCGATCATTATAAGAAAACCTAACTATGCAAGTCAAAATTTGTACAATAATATACAACAATTGGCCCTGGCTGAAGATCATGCATATTATTTTTTAAGATAGATCCCATTTCTAGGCTCCGCCAAGGCTGTCCCTTCATAATCCACCAGCTCATAGGCGCCCTTCTCTAACACATGCTTGATGACGTAAGGACCATGCCACATGGGATTAAACTTCCTTACCCCCAAGGGTTCTTTAGCTTGATCCCACAAGACCAAGTCACCTTCACTAAACTTCCTTAGATGAACAGACTTATCATATTGGACATTAACGCGACGCTTATTCACTTCTAGAGCCACTAAGGAATCTCAGCGCTGCTCTAAGTGGACCAAACGTTCCTCCAATGCGGAAGTGTCTAGTAACAGCTCTATAGCTAGCTTTAATGAAGGGATTTTGCATTCAACCGGCAAGACAGACTCCACCCCATGTACAAGCTAATATGGAGAGAAACCAATGGTAGTCTTAACTGCGGTTCTATAGGCCCACAAAGCAGGATATAACATGATATGCCAATTTGTCTTGCTTTGCACGATGGTTCATTGTAGAATGGACTTAAGTGATTTATTCACTACTTCAACCTGTCCATTCGCCTGAGGGTAATAAGAAGAGGAGTGCTCCTACTTATACCCTAACTTTGAAGTCAACTCTTCCATCATTTTATTCTGAAAGTGCCTACCATGGTCAGTGACAAGCTCTTTCGGAATGCCGAACCGAGTAATAATTTGGTTGAAAACGAAATGCACGGCTTTCTCACCGTTAGATTTAATCGTGGGCATAGCCTCTGCCCATTTCATGAAATAATCGACAACCACTATAATGTGATGATGCCCCCCAACCGAAGCTAGGTTGCAATCCATGAAGTCATTCCCCCACTTAGTGAAGGGACCAACGGTGATAATAGGATGTAACGGGGCAGGATGTGAGCACATATCACATGCAAACACCTAGTAAGGGTGACACTTCTTGACCGCATTAACACAATATTTGAAGATCGATGGCCAAAAATATCCCACTCTCAAGATTTTTTGGGTTGTAGAAATCCCAGATAAATGACCACCACATGCCCCTCCATGGAAATAATTTAGCACAGCCTCAGCCTCATCATGGGTTAAACAACGACGTAAAATGGAATCTACCCCATGGCAGTACAAAGTGTTATCCACTATAAGGTAGTTCTTAGCTACATGACGTAATAATCACCGCTCATCTCATGAAAGGTGAGTAGGGACCTTCAATGTTTGCAAATATATAATGATATCCCCGTACCACGGGTCCAAAGTTGAGATAAGGAAAATATGCTCATCGACAAACGTATCATCATAAAACTCATCCTCCTCCATACTTGGAAAATCAAATACGAGCTCCACAAAGATCAATTATTTCTTTGATTTCACCGAAACGAATTCGAGATTGAACTCTTGCAAAATAACAATCCATTTATTGTATTTTCCCCCTATCATCCTTCTAGTGAGGATGAACTGAAACAAATTGACATGAGCTACCACCAAGGTCTGGCGAAGGAGAATGTAATGTCCAATCTCTGAACCGAATGAACGGTGGCTAAGGCAAGTTTCTCCACATGAAAATGAAGGATTTCTGCATCAATAAGGTTTCAGCTCAAATAATATATGACTTGCTCGTGGAGCTCCTCATCCTCCCAAACCAAAACCATACCAACTGTCTCCATGGACGCGGCCACATAAATCAAGAAGTCACGACTATATTCGGGTGGAGTAAGCATAAGGGCCAATGCTAAGGCTCTCTTAAGAGGATCAAAGGACTCCTGGGTTCGCTCATCCCAGCAAAAAGTAGTGTCCTTCTTTAAAAGACGCATAAATCCTTTAGTCAAATTGGCAAAATTAACTATGAATCTCCACAAGAAATTTTCCATGCCTTGCAAACACTAAAGATGTCTAATATTATGCGGGGGAGACAATTGAAGTATTGCCTCAACCTTTAAGAGATCGACTCTTATACCCTCCTTGGATATAATGAAAACTTCCTCATTGAATTACCGGGTGACGAGACTCATTATGAACCCACAAGCACTAGTCATGTTCATTATGGCATGTCTGGTATCCCTGCACCCGATCCAGCAAATCATGTCAAGTTAGAAGTTGAACCTAGCACTACACCTGGGGGCACTCCTATTCCTTTCCATGCAGAGAGATTTTGGAGCACTAGTCACATTGCACCTTCCATCCCAGTGGTGGAAGCTACCTCACATGTCCATCCTAGAACTAGTGTTAGTACTCATATGAGGATACCAGAACCAAGACGAGTGACCATAGGGAACACTAATTACATCCCTTCACATGTCCCTTTGTCCTCGAACCCTACTCCTTTGAATGCATTTTTTACAACCCTTCCTCCCCCTCATTCACGTGGTCCTTCGGGCCGGAATATCGCTACTAGCCATGTTCATACTACGACTGCTCATATGGTAGTATCTTAGAGTCAAGTACCTCCTGTTGTGTCAGGAGGTCATATTCATGTTTCTGGATCATCTAATGGTCCATCAGAAGGAGTTCCCCATATCCCTAATTATGGAGCTTCTCATGGGACCTCCCATGGGACACCTTATGGAGCTTCTCATGGACAGTCTTATGGACTGCAATATGGACAGAACTATCAATCCTATGGGTACAGGTATCAATAACCTACTTACTCTTCCAATTATGGCTTTGTAGCACTACATAGTCAAGGTACACCACATCATAATGGTTCCATGCAGCGCTATATGGGTCAAATGGGAGGAGTATATTATGGCCAAGGCCATGGTATTTATAGCAATCAGACTTACAGGAACCAAAACTATCAGGGAGCGTGGCATAGACCGGCTCAACCTAGACTCCCTTTCCTCACAACGTTGAACTTACCTAACTTATCAAGACTTATGAACGATCCGATATCTCATGACCCGGCCTGGCTGGTTGTCCCTAACAAGCTTCCTTCGAACATTCCCAAGTTCGAGGGCAAAGCTGGAGAAGTTCCTAGTGAACATGTCACTACTTTTCACCTTTGGTGCTCTTCCAATTCTTTACATGACGATTCAATCCATTTGAGGCTATTTCAACGCACCCTCACTGGGCCTGTAGCGAAATGGTATATAGAGTTACCAAGGGGGGAATTCGTTTTATTCGATGACCTTGCCATGACTTTCCTCAATCACTTTCAACTACCCATGCATTACGACGTTGGTACAGAACTCTTTTCAACATTTCAACAGGACAAAGCCACACATATCTCGGATCATATTCAAGAGTGGCGTAGACGGAAGCGGTTGATTAAATCCTTTATACCACCGAAATTTCTCCTTGAGTGGTTCCTCAAGTTGTTGTTACCTTACATCGTAAAGGATGTTTCTACATCCAGAGTCCAAAATGAGGAACAAGCAATCTTTAGGGCATAAGAGTTGGATTTGATCTACTCTCAATCCAGACTTTTGTATGAGATTATACCTAACGCTCTGCGATCTAGTTTCAATACCAAGATCAAGCCTGGACCACATGCCGATGGCATTTTCAGTTGTACAAGTGCCAAAACTACGGATTCGATTGTGAAACAAGTGAGCCAGTTGTCTATTAATCAATTCGCATCAGGACAAGCCATGGCTTCATCTCAACCCACCCAAACGGTGAGTGTACTTTTCGTGCGATCATCAGACCAGAAGGGCAACCAGCTGTCCAGAAGGAATAAGAAAAAGGGTAAAAATAATAGTAAGGGTGGGAGCAAGAACGGCAATGCTAATTTTAATGACAAGAGTGCTCGTAATGCTGGGGGGGACAAGTAGTCTAAACGTAACGTAAAGTTTCCTTGCAATTTGTGTAAGGAAGACCACCTCACTCACTTGTGCCCTCATATGGAAGATGCCTCAAGGTTCATAGCACAGGACCGAGCTGTGCTAACTAATCCTTTACCTCATAATCAAAATATGAACTCAAGGACCACTCATCCTCATTGTGCATCAGGTGGAGATCAAAATATGCCACAAGCCAATACTGGTCATGGTTGCATCAATATGGTACGTGCTACTAAGGTTGTGACTAGTGTGAAGGATTATGGTTCGTCACAACCGGATCTTGGAAAGGAACCCACTCCACTCGAGAGCCCTTTTCATATCGAAAACCCTATGGATAAACCTGAAATTGCACCTCGCATTCCTAAAGGAGTCCTAAATCATTCGGGGCACAATCCTAATGCTCGAGCTGCCCAGAACTATTCTGTTGTCAAGGATTTGGGCCAAACTCCTTGTGCGATGTCCGCACTTGAAGTACTTTAGAGTTGTCCTCCACAAAGGAAATCCTTGCTTTCTGCTCTTGGGGTTAATGATGATAACTCTTCTTCCATTATCAAATTTGAAACCATGGTACTGCAGCCTCACTTGCCTTACTACGTGTCTCTTTTGATTCATGTAGAATTTCTTAATATGACCATCAAACGCACTATGATTGATGAAGGCGCTGCTGCTTCTGTGATGTCTTTGCCATGTTGGAAGGGTTTGGGTTCCCCCGAGTTGTCTCAATTCACTACCATGTTGACTATGTTTGATGGCAGATCATTTTGGGCGCATGGGATTCTTCCTTCTCTTAAGGTCCAATTGGGAGGGAAGACCATCGTGATCAAGGTCGAGGTGGTTGATGTGCCCCTTGACTACAATCTTTTGCTAGGCCGAAATTGGATGTATAGTATGAAAGCCGTAGCCTCTTCTCTCTTTCGAGTGGTATGATTTCCATTTAATGGGAAGATCGTTCCTATTAATCAGACATCATTCCATAATCCGAGTGTTAGCGCATCATCGGGAGCTTCTATCCTGATTATCGAGCATTCTCAGCCGACAACTGGGAGTGTGGGTGTGGGTATGTATCCTTCTCTTATTGGAAATTTTAGCTGTCATGCGCCCGTTCTTATGATCGGATCTAGTTTTGGTGGGGCTTCGTCCTCATTGAGTTTGGTGTCTTTTCGCACTACCCATATGGAAGATCCTCAGATTCTTCCTTCACTGAGTCCTTCAAATGGACCTATCGAAATAGATATGCCGTTTCCTGCAACGATGGTAGCATATCAAGCAAATCTTGATCATTTTGCAGAGCCTATTCCTTCCTCTTCGCGGAAAGAGGAGGAGGACCCATATGTACTGTCTGCATGGGTAGTTGAGTCCTCTCACTCACATGATTTCCTCGATGATGTTTTTCCATCGGATGAATCCATTATTGAGTCCATTTCTGGAGTTGAGACACCTTGGGAAGAGTTACATCATCGATCATATTTTCTTCCCGAGATTGACCGTATGGAGAGTGAGGAATTTAGGGAGATTATTAGTGAGAAGATTGGTAGTCCCGTGGTTCCATTGAGCTCTCCTGGTCAGATGGCTGATGGGAACATGACAAATTTATCCCCTACTATTCCTATCAATATTTCTCGCGATCTTGGCAAAGTTGAGAACGTCTACATTGGGGCGGATTGTTCCCCTGATGAGATCAAGGAGTACACTAAGCTATTTAAAGAGTTTCATGACATATTTTCTTGGTCATATGAATAAATTCCAGGTATTGACCCTCGTATTATCAAACATGATATTAAGACCTATCCGAATGCAAAGTCTGTTCGACAACGTTTGCATGCGGTGAATCCTAGAAAAGCACCCGCTATTAAGGCTGAGATAGAGAAGTTGTTAAAATCCGGTTTTATCTATCCCGTTCCCTTGACGGAGTGGGTTTCAAATCCCGTTTTGGTTGATAAGAAGCAGGGAATGATCCGTATATGCACTGGTTTCCATGATTTAAATTGTGCTTGTCTTAAGGATAATTTTCCCACACCATTTATTGATCAGATTTTGGATGAGTGTGTGGAAAGCGAGGTATTCTCCTTCATAAACGGTTTTTTCGGATATAATCAGATTCAAATCAAACCCGACGATCAACATAAGACTGCATTTATTTGTCCTTGGGGTACGTTTTCATATCGGAAGATGCCTTTCGACCTTAAAAATGCTGGAGCTACTTTTCAACAGGCTATGACCTTAATTTTTCATCATCTCAAAACAATTATCGAAGTATATTTGGATGACCTTGCTACTCATTCTTGTCTGAGAGTTCGTCATCCATACCATTTGAAATTAGTATTCGAAAGATGCCTCCATTACCAGGTTAGGTTAAATCCTCATAAGTGCATATTTTGCATGACTATTGGTCATCTACTAGGGTTCATTGTATACAAGGAGGGTATAAGAGTCGATCCCTTAAAGTTTGAGGCAATACTTCAATTGTCTCCCCCATGTAATATTAGACATCTTCAGTGTTTGCAAGGCATGGAAAATTTATTGCGGAGATTCGTAGTTAATTCTGCCCATTTGACTAAAGGCTTTATGCATCTTTTAAAGAAGGACACTACTTTTTGCTAGGATGAGCGAGCCCAGGAGTCCTTTGATGCTCTTAAGCAAGCCTTAGCATCGCCCCCCATGCTTAGTCCACCTGACTATAGCCATGGCTTCTTGATTTATGTGGCCGAGTCCATAGAGATGGTTGGTATGGTTTTGGTTCAGGAGGATGAGGAGATCCATGAGCATGTCATATATTATTTGACCCAAAACCTTATTGATGTGGAAATCTGTTATTCTCATGTGGAGAAACTTTCCTTGGCCACCGCTCATGCGGTTCAGAGATTGAGACATTACATTCTCCTTCGCCATACCTTGGTGGTAGCTCATGTCGATCTATTTCAGTTCATCATCACTAGAAGGATGATTGGGGGAAAATACAGTAAATGGATTGTTATTTTGCAAGAGTTCTATCTCGAATTCATTTCAGCAGAATCAAAGAAATCATTGATCGTTGCGGAGCTCATATCTGATTTTCCAAGTATGGAGGAGGAGGAGGTTTATGAGGATATGTTTGTCGATGAGCATATTTTCCTTATCTCAACTTTGGACCCGTGGTACGGGGATATCATTATATATTTGCAAACGTTGAAAATCCCTACTCACCTTTCACGGGATGAGCGACGACGATTACGTCATGTAGCTAAGAACTACCTTATAGTGGATAACACTTTGTATCACCGTGGGGTATATTCCATTTTGCGCCATTGTTTAACCCATGATGAGGCTAAGGTTGTGCTGAATGATTGCCACGGAGGGGCATGTGGTGGTCATTTATCTGGTCTTTCTATAGCCCAAAAAATATTGAGAGTGGGATATTTTTGGTTGTCGATCTTCAAAGATTTCGTTAATGCGGTCAAGAAGTGTCATGCTTGCTAGGTGTTTGCATGCAATATGTGCTCACATCTTGCCCCGTTACATCCTATTATCACCATCGATCCCTTCGCCAAGTGGGGGCTTGACTTCATCGATTGCAACCTAGCTTCGGCTGGGGGGGCATCATCACATTATAGTGGCTGTCAATTATTTCATGAAATGGGAAGAGGCTATGCCCACAATTAAATCTGATGGTGAGACAGCCGCACATTTTGTTTTCAACCAAATTATTACTTGGTTAGGCATTCCGAAAGAGCTTGTCACTGACCATGGTAGGCACTTTCAAAATAAAATGATGGGAGAGTTGGCTTCAAAGTTAGGGTATAAGCAGGAGCACTCCTCTTCTTATTACCCTCAGGAAAATGGATAGGTTGAAGCAGTGAATAAATCACTTAAGTCCATTCTCCAATGAACCATCACGCAAAGCAAGATGAATTGGCATATCATGTTTTATCCTGCTTTGTGGGCCTATAGAACCGCAGTTAATATTGCCACTAATTTCTCTCCATATCAACTTGTACATGGGGTGGAGTCTGTCTTGTCGGTTGAATGCAGAATCCCTTAATTGAAGGTAGCCATAGATCTCTTACCAGACACTTCTGCATTGGAGGAAAGTTTGGTCCACCTAGAGCAGCTTGATGAGCAGTGCTGAGATGCCTTAGTGGATTTAGAAGTGAATAAGCATTGCGTTAAGGTCCAATATGATAAGTCTGTCCATCCGAGGAAGTTTAGTGAAGGCGACTTGGTCCTTTTGTGGGATCAAGCTAAAGAAACCTTGGGGGAAGGGAAGTTTAATCCCATGTGGCATGGTCCTTACGTCGTCAAACATGTGTTAGAGAAGGGCACCTATGAGCTGGTGGATTATGAAGGGACAACCTTGGAAAAGCATAGAAATGGGCTCTATCTTAAAAAATACTATGCATGATCTTCAGCCAGGGCTGATTGTTGTATATTATTATATAGTTTTTGAATTGCATAGTTAGGTTTTCTTATGGTTATCGGGTTTGTTGATAAGCTTTCATTTCTTATGGCAGATGTCGATGGAATCTTCCATTTACATAGGATTCACTGATGGTGCTAGCCATCACACTCAGAACTCAGCCTCGACTGCTTGGGTGATTTATACTCCTACGGGTCAGGTATTGTCTTCAGGAGGCATATGTTTACGGCCTTCTTCGAACAATGTTGCTGAGTATAGTGTTGTTATTGAATTATTGCAGGATGCCATTTCACATGGTGTTCTCTCTCTTGAGGTACGTCTTGATTCGCAGTTAGTGGTTTCACAGCTTAATGGCTTATATCGTATTAGGGATCCAACATTATTACAAAGATTCTTACGTGTGAGATTGTTAAAACGACAATTTGAGAATATAACATACATACATGTTTCAAGAATTTTTAATCAAATTGCTGACTCATATGCTAACTATGTGTTAGATTAGTATTTGTTTCATAGACCATAAGCATATCACAAATATACATTTTTACACACATGTAAATAAATAAAATCGATCATCATAAAAAAAATTCATTAAAAACATCCAAAATGTGGCGTTATAATATGTAAGTGTCATAATACAAAATTGGGGCTTCTGAGCCACCAAAATATAATACATTGTAGTACAAAAAGAAATACTCTCAGGCCTCTAAGCCTGAGGAGGAGGAGGGGGGTTTTGATCATGGTAGCAGACCACATCTCTAGCTAGATGTCAAAATAATCAAACCCATGCCCGTGGTACACCAACCACCTGGCGCTCCATGTCCTCAGGCAAGTCCTTGACTTGCGCCATGGGTAACCTGTGTGTCAAGCATACAAAGTTTGTGTGGATGATTTGGAGCGTCCGCATCTGCATCCGCACCTATGAAGTCGTCTCCTCTTCCCCTCCATCTATGATGAGGAAAACCATCAGGTCGTCGTGGTCCAACATCTGCATACACATGACAGATTGTTACTATGTGTCCTCACACCAAAACATGTCTTTTGAGTCAATATATCAAAAAACACAAAAAAAAAATTAATAATTCAAAAAACTTAAAAAGAGGGTTTGAGATTTGTTACCTATGTCGCCATATGCTACTCCTGGTGGTAGGGGCATGTCTGGATCTCCCCAAAAATCTATCCCTACATACGGGTAGTCATCAATGGCAATGATCTTCCTCCGCCACTATGGAAAGAAGTCTGCTAGGTAGCGGTTAGCCACCCTACCTCCACCCAGTCTGCGCATAACATTTTCCCAACATCATTGGGCCGGATCTTGAACTCTGTGTGGAGGAATGTCCACTCTCGGGATTAGCCCCGGTAAACGCTCAAAGAAGAACGTGCTCAATATGCTGTCGAAACCGAAGTTTCTCACCTTGCCCATCTTGTAGTCACTAAGCTGTTGTTTCATGTTACTCGACAGCGCAGTGCTCCAGTCGTATACTATGGGTCTCATACACTCCACTGCATAAAACATCAATGGCCGCGAGGCCTGGTGGATTAAAGCTAGTCCGGCTATCCTGTCGAGTGCCAATAGTATGGCCTTTAGTCCCAGCACCTAGATCGAGTTTGTCAGGATTTGACTCCCAACCTTTTCTATGTCCGTAAAGCAGTACACCGCAATGTACTCATCAATAGTCAAGCCACCTTCGGGCCCATGAGATCGGAGATTTATCACCTCTTCTCGTCGGGATAACCCTGTAATAAAGTATGTGTCCTCAATTTCTATACTGAGCGACATCCCATCAATGTGAAAAGACTTTGAGTTTGGATTCCAGTAATCCACTAGCATTTGCAGGAGTCTTGGTTTGGACCTCAGGCTGCTAAGACACCAAAACTTATACAAATTGCACACACGTAGAGCTTGTTGGGCCATTAAGTCACCTTGAACAGCCTCTTCTACATCACCATGTTCCCTCTCCCTCCATTCTAGAACCATCCTACATAGAAAACATGATTTTTGATCATTATTTGCCTCAAAAATCCTTATTCGTGGCCACATACACGACTGTTTGCAAAATAGCCGTGTGTGTACGTGGTTTTGGGAGGTTTTTCTGCGTATGGCAAGCCCTATACGCAAAAAAAACCTCAATATCTGCGTGGGCCGAAAAGCCTACTTTAGATTGGCCTAGAAAATGAAATTGACCATGGAAACCAAAAAAAATTGCATGAAATGGGAAGAGGAGGACATGAGGAGTTACCTAGAACAAATGATGTCGAATTTCTCTGGACGATGCTCTCGGAATTCGCATTGGAAGTTTTGAGCTCAAATGGGTACAAATTTCAAATTATATGGAATTTTCGAATTTTTTACTATTTATAGAAATTTTTGAAATTTTTACCCACTTTTTATAGTTTTTTTACCGTTTCTGACCATTTTGCACTAATTTTATGATGTAGGAGTCCGTTTTGAGCATGATTTGACCGTGGTTTTGACCCGTTCGTACAAATTTCAGGTATTATGTCTAAAATAGCATATAGGTTAGGTTTCACATCCATCTGCACTTTGCATGACCTTATGACCGTTTCATTATAACCTTAGGTACGAACCCATTCTATCTTGTCACGAAACCTTCTTGTTGCTTTTAGAAGTGACATGATGTGAATGGTAGAGCCTGACCATACATGGGTGCCCTAGTTAGTTTATGTTTTGCATTTGGTGCCCATGCCAACATTTTTCCTTTAGGGTGTGGGAGTCGTTTGTATAGTATCACCATGACTTTGCGTAAGGGCCTCATACTCCTCTTGATCTTTGTTGGAGCAGGGCCCCGCAGCTACAGGAAAAGCTGCTATTTTTGGTAGAAGATGGACAATTTTTGGAGGAAAGACAGTTTCAGCGAAGCAGACAAGGAAGTCAAAGGAAATAGTACTGGAAGCAGCCGAGAAGAGAACTCAACCACTGCATTTAAGGCAGCGGCGATGACAGGAGGGCTCAACTACCCTCTTAAATGGAAAAAGAGCAACGGGCTGAGGTATTAAAGACAAAAGACGGAAGGGGAGCAACCAAGGAATCGGCGCCCATACCCACGATCAGCGCCGAAAATCACGGAAGACTGCATAAAGTTGTGGTGTGACCAGTAAGAGGCAGTTCAAAGTACAGATAGGTCGACTATCACAGTTAGTGTTTTGGGTTACTGTTGGGATAGGCCCACAGTTTTGTATCACGGTGAGACCTTCGGGCCACCTATTTAAGCATGTATTTTGTATTGTGAAGGGTTAGCTAGTTAGCTAGCTAGCTAGCTAGCTAGTTAGTTGGTTGGTCGGGTTGTTTCTAGTCGTCGTCAGTATTGTAAGACATTGAGGAAGAGTCGAGCTCTGGTTCTATTGTTAAGTCTGTAGTTATCTTACTATAACCAGTAGCCGGCTCCTTGAGCATGAATGTAACAATCTGCAGGGATTGAGAGAGAGGGAGAAAGGATATATTGTAAGAAGAAAGCATCATAGGAAGAGAAGAGATCTAAGAGAGAAGGGCTCCCAGCTGTGTGCGTGGAGTTTCCCAGAAGATCTCATGATGCATAAGAGGTTGCAACGGAACTATGTTACTCTCTCAAGATATAATATAAACACAGTTCCTGTGGATGTAGCTTCCCCCCTGGAAGTGAACCACGTAAAATCCGTGTGTTGTGCGACTGTTTCATGTGATTTTTCTCTACTTATTTGCTATCTGTTATCTGTTACATGAACTTTGCTTATCAGTTAATGAATGCATGTATGCTATCCCTCAGTTTACAATAACATAGAAGGTTAAATGCGAGTTGAATGTGTTGAGTATTTTGTATATGAGTTTATCAGTGTTGGGTGCACGACAGCTAACAGTTACAGTGTTAAATGACTTCTGTATATTTAGTTCAACGAGTTGAGAATAATTGATGTTAAGTGTGTTAGACTGTAGGAGCTTAAGAGAAGTTGTTTAAAATCCTAATGAAGGTTAACTAATCTACTATACCTAGGGAGGAAGCCTCTGGGTTTCGAGATTTGATGAGCATACTGAGCCTTACTGTAGGAAGTATTACAGCATAGAAAGGCGATATCGCACTGTCGGAGGAGTTGCGGTGTGAGATATCGCAGGTTAAGAGGCAAGCAGAAGAGAAAGTTATGCATCATCCTAGAAACTGCGATGTGATAAGAGTCAGTTTCACAGCAGAGTCATCCAAGAAGAGAGAACAGCCCTTGCTGAGAGATTTAGTTGGTTAAGTAGAGCCAGGAGAAAGCTAGGATGCTACAGAACTTGGTTGAGGAAACTTGATTCTTCAGCCACCCCATCTAGGATCACTTTGGGTGAGACTTCGGGCCGTTTTGCGGTCTGTCGCGAAAAGGGCCAGTGAGCTAGGGGTTTTGTTGGTACAATACAGTAAACCCGGATCTGCCCAGAGAAGACCAACAAATGGTCATTGGTACACTGAGACCAAGCTGCGCGGAGGAACGATTACATGGTCAATTATGATAGACAGCTTTGTACTCACTTTCACTTTTGAATCTAAGTATCCAAGCATTGATCAGGCTCTAGAGATTATAAAGACTAAGATATTTGATTATTGTACCCTACCAGTGTATACTCAGCCTGATTGGGCCATCCAATTAGAACATGCGCTAGAGTGTTACAACTTCACAGAAGAGCCAGGTGATGAGGATGAGAATCCTCGCAGTATCAACATTCCAGAGTCAGAAGGGACTCGCGAAGTTGATGGGCCAAAGCTAGAGATTCCAGCTATCACAGAACCTATTAAGATTAAAAAGATCAATATTGGCACAGAAGCAAAACCAAAGTTTGCCTCTATTGGAGACTATTGGGATGATGAAACAGTAGGACACATCGCAGATTTGTTACATGAATATCAGGATTTTTTTTTCCCACTAAGTTCATAGAGATGAAGGGAATAGTAGGAGATTTGGGAGTCACGAGGATACCTTTGAAAGCGGATTCTAGGCCGGTTAAGCAGTGTCCATACAGATTAAATCCTCGTTATAAAGAAAAAGTTAAGGATGAGATTGATAAGATGCTAGCAGTAGGCATCATTGAGCCAGTCGAAGAGAGAAAATGGGTTAGTCCCATGGTTGTGCAGGAAAAGAAAACTAAAGGAGAAATCAGGATTTGTGTCGATTTGCGCAAACTCAACAATGCATCACTTCATGACCCATTTCCGACACCTTTTACTGATGAAGTTTTAGACAATGTGGGAGGACAGGAGATCTACTCATTCACTGATGGATTTTCAGGCTACCACCAGATAAGAATCCATCTAGCAGATCGATATAATACCACCTTTGCGACAGAATGGGGCTCATTCCAGTATACGGTAATGCCCTTTGGTCTTAAAAATGCACCAGCTATTTTTTCTAGAGTAGTAGTTGCTGTCTTTAAGGAATACATCCATAAATTCTTAGAAGTCTATTTTGATGATTGGACTGTATTTGGATTAATCAAAAAGCATATAAGAGATTTAAGGCTCATGTTAGAGAAATGTAGGCAATATCAGATTTCTCTTAACTTGAAGAAATGTATATTCTGTGCACCATTTGGTATTTTGTTGGGTCATATTGTTTGCAGACAAGGCTTGATGGTAGATCCTGCAAAGATTGCCATCATTGTAAATCTTCCAGCACCCAACTCAGTCAAGCAATTAAGGACAGTGCTGAGTCATACAGGGTATTATAGAAAATTCATTAAAGGCTATGCAAAGATCACAGCACCTATGGAAAAGTTGTTAAAGAAAGAAGTGAAATTCCTATGGAATGAAGAATGCCAGCAAAGTTTAGACACTCTTAAAGGGAAGATGGTTACATCACCCATCTTAGTATTTCCAGATTGGAACAATCCATTTCATGTACATGTGGATGCATCTAGCATCGCACTGGGGATTGTCTTAACACAGCTAGGAGAAGGGGGTATCGATCACCCTATCGCGTACTCAAGCAGAAAGTTATCTACCGCAGAAAAGAACTACACCACTAAAGAAAGAGAAGGATTAGCTATGGTGTATACTCTACAGAAGTTCAGGCACTATCTGTTGGGTGCCCCATTCAAGATGTTCACTGACCATTCCGCTTTAAAGTATTTGGTCAATAAGCCAGTGTTAGGGGGAAGGATCTACAGATGGTTACCCCTATTTCAGGAGTATGATTTTGAAATCATTGTAAAACCAGGGAGATTAAATGCCAGACCTGATCATCTGTCGCAGATAGATTCAGGAGAAGAACCAAGTAATCTAGAGGATAATTTGTCAGATGCGCAATTGTTTTCTATCCAGATTGCAGATGAGTATTACACAGATATTATTCACTTTCTCACTACAGGGTGGGCACCAGTTGAGTTTACTAAGAAGCAAAAGAAACAGTTAGTTGTTAAAGCAGCAGATTTCACTTTGATCGCAGGACATTTATACAAGTTAGGTCCAGATGAAGTCCTGCGCAGATGCGTTATGCCGCACGAGAAAGAGGCCATTATCAGAGAAGCACATTCAGGTACCGCAGGAGGTCATTTCGCAGGAAAGCCGACTGCTCAGAAAATTCTAGCTGCAGGATTATGGTGGCCTACTTTGCATAAAGACACTAAGGATTTTTACAGATGCTGCGATATCTACCAGAGGGTAGGAAAGCCTTCACGGAGAGATGAAATGTCGCTGTGACCACAGATTATGCTACGGGCATTTGACAAGTGGGCTATAGATTTTGTGGGTCCTATCAACCCACCAGGGAAACGAACTGGTGCGAGATACATCATCACAGGAACAGAATACCTCACCAGGTGGACAGAGGCCAAAGCAGTAAGGAATTGTGATGCTGCTACAGCTGCACAGTTCATTTTTGAAAACATCATAAGTAGATTTGGATGTCCAGCAATTTTGATGAGTGATCAAGGCACACACTTTCTGAATCGCACTATTGAGGCCTTGACGGAGGAATTTCAGATACAGCATCATAAGAGCACTCCCTACCACCCACAAGCTAATGGTATGGTGGAGGCTTTTAACAAGATTCTAGAAAATGCTCTTACTAAGATCTGTAACAACCAAAGAGATGATTGGGACCTCAGGGTTAATGCTGTATTATGGGCTTATAGGACCACATGCAAGAAACTTACAGGACACACACCTTTCAGCTTGGTGTATGGACAAGAGGCTGTTATGCCTATGGAATATATTATTCTCAGTTTAAGAATTGCTCAAATTACCGAGATGGCTGATACAAATATGATGAATGAAAGATTAGCGCAACTGATTTCCTTAGAAGAAGACGGATTCATCGCAGGATTTCATCAAAAAGTGTATAAGGCACGAGAAAAAGCTTGGCATGACAGGCACATCAAGAGCAAGATTTTTCAGATAGGAGACCTAGTGCTCCTTTATGACAGCAAGTTTGTTAAGTTTCCAGGGAAATTCAAGACACATTGGTTGGGGCCATATCAGATTCAGCAAGTTACAGAAGGAGGTTCCATTCAGCTCAGTAAACTGAACGGCGAACTTGTTCCTACTTTGATTAATGGCAGTAGGCTTAAGATTTATAGTGATAGCCACTCCACCTCCCAACCCTAACTCAGAGAACTAAGTGGTGCAGATGTCCAGTGTAGTTGAAAGGAGGCATCGCACCCATAACTAGTCTACACCAGGTGAAAAAGTTCTAAGTAGGAGGAATCGCAGTAGGAAAGTTTATTTTGTGCAAGTCATAGGACGATTGCGGAGTTTCACGCCAACTTTTTGGTCCAGGACGATGCGGTGTGACATCGTAGCGAGGCAATGTTCCCCGTGCAGTTAAGACAATGTTGAGAGGGAAAGAGGGACAATCACTTCCCCTTCTGACAAGAAATTAATCTAGATATGACAGGTATACGTTGCCCTAGATTTGGAAACAGTACAGTGATTGTCCTAGATTTGGTAAATCTTGGTCGAGACCGGTGCTTGCACACAATTTTTGAGGGAAATTTGATCGGATTTTCAGCAATTAATGAGGAGCGGGGCGCCGGGTGTTGTCTTGTCCATGCAATAAATGCTGCCAACGGGTCCAGCCTAAGTGACCGTTGCTTCAGATATTATTGCCTTCATTATAAATACATAGATCATTCAAACAGAAGGGTTACTTTTGCGATTTTTGAGAGTTATAGAGTAATTTGAAGAGTTTTCCTTGTGCAGAGATACTCCAATTACAGAGTGCTAGTTTCCCCATTTTCACAACCATTACCAGTCCAAAGTATTGCACCAGGTGGTTTATGTCCGAGAAGGAACCTTTAGAAGACGTCGTGTGATGATTCCAGCGTGGTGGCCTCGAGTCTGCTATGAGGACGCCGCCCAGGGTTGTGAAATTAGGTGCACCACAAGTCAGACAGACGCCAAGGATGAAGAGTCAAGCTCAGATAGTAGAAGAGTCCAGCTCAGAGCATGAAGAAGAAGTTCATATGGCAAAAGTATACATTGTGCCACAAGTCGAGGACGCACCAGAGGTAACCATTCCCAAGGGTGCTAAGTTTCTTATTCTACTACCGCCAATTGATCCTCACGTAAAGGAAGATGGAGAACTGTTAGGATATGTCCCTGCTCTCAAATTTACAGACTATAACCTTGGAGACAGTAAGACATATCCCCAGTTTCGGCCGGACCAGTATCTTATGGTTCAGAGGAACCCGAGGACTAATGCAGATGAGTTTGTTCCTATGGAACATGTCCATATTCTTGAGCAGTCAGGCTTGCTCAATTTGTTGAGAATACCACACTTTGGACGAGGTGTAGAGGTTAATGCCATGGTGCGAGTGCTACTTTCCTGTGTACATGGAGGTTACCTCTGGTTGGGTAACAGGGTTGATCTGAATGTTGATTTTATACACCGCATCATCGGGCTGTCCAAGATCGGTAAGGACCCTCAGACACATATCTCAGGGAAGAGCAAGGATACTAAGCTACCAACGCTTCTAGTTAACAAGTATAAGCTACAGAGAGGAGGTCGGGCTTATGACCTCGCAGCCCTAGTAGATGATACACTCAGATTTATAGCTAGTCTGCTTGCAGGCAGACTGTTAACCAAAGTTTGCCCGAAAGAAGTCACAGGATCAGTAATTCACCTTGCCGTGTAGGTCGTAAAAGGTGAACAATTTAATTGGTGTTTGTTTTTATTAAACATTTTTCTTGCAGATTGTTTGGCAGCGCAGGACAAGCCAAACCACCCCTTCCACTTCTCGTGGCTGCTTATACTATGTGCATTCATCGAGTGGAGAGAGCCGCCCCATACCCAGTTTCTACAGCTACGAGACGGAGAGTGCAGAGGTGCGCACAATGCAAACTTATGGGAAAGCAACAACCTAGCCAAGAAAAAGATCAATATGATAGTATTCTATGAATACTATAAGATGTTGAAGAGAGTCATCCAGGAGACACCGCGGATCAACACAGAGGTTGTTGACATGTATAATAATAAGCTTGATTTCATTGCGCACAGGAATACAATCTATGTGAGGCCTAAAGGGTTTAGAAAGGATGACTAGGCTATTGGATTGTTCAGAATGACAGCGCAGGATGTAGAAGCTGTCATTCAAAGACTTTGATGAAGAGTGGAAGAAGGCATTAGAAGATGCCACAGTAGGAAATGTACCAACAAATACCGCACCGATAGACCCATTAGACAAAGGAAAAGGTCAGGCGGGTGTCAAGAGGAAAGATGCAGTAGAAGTGCCACCAGCGGCACAAAAGAGGAAAGATACAGTAGAAGTGCAACCAGCGGCACAAAAGAGGAAAGATGCAGTAGAAGTGCCACTAGCGGCACCAAAGAAGAAAAAAGTCAAAGCCTCAAAGCCAACTACACAGACCACACTAACAGAGGATGACTATGATCTCATCGCAGCGAGATTGCAGGAGGAGATGCAGGACTCAGGCGATGCAGACATCACAGGACAAGGTGCAGAGCACGATAGATAAGCAGCTTCTGGAGTTGAAAGCACTAACTAAGAAGACTGCCATGATGCAGACTTAGCTAGTCAAGGCGATAGTAGGAGAAATCTCACAACAATCGATTTCCCGCGAGGAAGTCTTTGCAAAGGAGCGTACCAATACAGTGCTGATACTGCCAGGGAGCATCCGATTCCCTGCTTCGATGATTGATGTGCAGATACAGGTAAGACACCATGTTGAGGTTAATCTGGCACAATTCCCTATTGATCAACTACAGATGATCCAGCAGCAGATAGCCGCAGAGCTCAGGGATAGAAAGCTTGCGACTTATAAGCAGAACACTCAGTTGAGACAACAGAACGCAAAGCTCACTGCAATATTTCAGACAAAGGCGGAGGAGTTAAGAGTATATGAAGAAAGAGAACAAGATCCAAGTCAGGTCCTGCAGAACATCGCATTAGAGTTACCCCAGTGTAACATAGAGTTTGCCTTGCCTCTAACGCAGAAAGTAAGAAGAATTGTAGATAGAGCAAAGGCTCTGGAAGAGACAGTGGTCAAGATGGAGGAATACCACAAGGCGTTGATTGCTAATCTTGAGGCTCGAGCACCAGGAATGCCTGAAGCAGACAAGGAAGCAAGGGCACAGGCATTTAGACTCACTTCAACGCAGATGAAGTGTCACATAGATGATGCAGATTCATTGCTAGATGATGCAACGAAGATATGGTCAGAGCTAGAAGAGCTCCCAGATAAACTGGATTTGCAGCAGAGCATCCAGAACATAGAGAATGCAACAGCAGCAATAAAGGAAGAAGTCAAGAGCTTAGGAGCTCTTGCAAAGATGAAGAAGACGACAGAGATGAACCGTTTGCAACAGGAAGCACAGCGGTTGCGAGAAAAAGAGATACAATTCAATAATATGCTTCAACCGTATCAGGAACAAATTGCAGAGCTGGTCGATGCGGTTGAGCAGAAGGTCAAGGAGTTCATTGCAAGCAAGAGTGAAATTGATAACACATAAGACCCCATGATTACTCAAGTTATGCTTGAAGCGACACAAGACTATGTCGAAGCTATGGTCAAAGATGTCGCAGGATTCAAGGAGAGATTCGCAAGGACTTCGCAGGAAGCCAAGGAGAAGCTACAAAAAGAGAAACCAGATGTTAGTGGCTCAGGGACAAGCCACAAGTAAGTGTTACGGGACTGTTGGAGCAGGGCCCCGTAGCTACAGGAAAAGCTGCTATTTTTGGTAGAAGATGGACAATTTTTGGAGGAAAGATAGTTTCAGCGAAGCAGACAAGGAAGTCAAAGGAAATAGTACTGAAAGCAGCCGGGAAGAGAACTCAACCACTGCATTTAAGGCAGCGGCGACGACAGGAGGGCTCAACTACCCTCATAAATGGAAAAGGAGCAACGGGCTGAGGTATTAAAGACAAAGGATAGAAGGGGAGCAACCGAGGAAGTGGCACCCATACCCACGATCAGCGCCGAAAATCGCGGAAGATTGCAGAAAGTTGTGGTGTGACCAGTAAGCGGCAGTTCAAAGTACAAATAGGCCGACTGTCACAGTTAGGGTTTTGGGTTACTGTTGGGACAGGCCCACATTTTTGTATCATGGTGAGACCTTCAGGCCACCTATTTAAGCATGTATTTTGTATTATGAAGGGTTAGCTAGTTAGTTGGTTGGTCGGGTTGTTTCTAGTCGTCGTCAATATTGTAAGACATTGAGGAAGAGTCGAGCTCTGGTTCTGTTGTTAAGTCTGTAGTTATCTTACTGTAACCAGTAGCCGGCTCCTTGAGCATGAATGTAACAATCCGCAGGGATTGAGAGAGAGAGAGAGAGAAAGGATATATTGTAAGAAGAAAGCAATATAGGAAGAGAAGAGATCTAAGAGAGAAGGGCTCCCAGCTGTGTGTGTGGAGTTTCTCAGAAGATCTCAGGCTGCATAAGAGGTTGTAGCGGAACTGTGTTACTCTCTCAAGATATAATATAAACACAGTTCCCATGGATGTAGCTTCCCCCCTGGAAGTGAACCACGTAAAATCTGTGTGTTGTGCGACTGTTTCATGTGATTGTGCTCTACTTATTTGCTATCTGTTATCTGTTACATGAACTTTGATTATCGGTTAATGAATGCATGTATGCTGTCCCTCAGTTTACATCAACAGAGAAGGTTAAATGTGAGTTGAATGTGTTGAGTATTATGTATATGAGTTTATCAGTGCTAGGTGCACGACAGCTAACAGTTACAGTGTTAAATGACTTCTGTATATTTAGTTCAGCGAGTTGAGCATAATTGATGTTAAGTGTGTTAGACTGTAGGAGATTAAGAGAAGTTGTTTAACATCCTAATGAGGGTTAACTGAGCTACTATACCTAGGGAGGAAGCCTTTGGGTTTTGAGAGTTGATGAGCATACTGAGTCTTACTGTAGGAAGTATTATAGCGTAGAAAGGCGATATCGCACTGTCGGAGGAGCTGCGGTGTGAGATATCGCAGGTTAACAGGAGAGCAGAAGAGAAAGTTGTGCATCATCCTAGAAGTTGCGATGCGATAAGAGTCAGTTTCATAGTAGAGTCATCCAGGAAGAGAGAACAACCCTTACTGAGAGATTTAGCTGGTTAAGTAGAGCCAGGAGAAAGCTAGGATGCTACAGAACCTAGTTGAGGAAACTTGATTCTTCAGCCACCCCATCTAGGATCACTTCGGGTGAGACTTCAGGTCGTTCTGCGGTCTGTCGCCGAAAGGGCCAGTGAGCTAGGGGTTTTGTTGGTACAATAGAGTAAACCTAGGTCTGCCCAGAGAAGACCAGCAATCTTTTTACTGGCCTTTTCCTCAAGACTCCCTTATGTCAAGTTGTAATTGCATTATCATGATTTTTGCTTGCCTTATTGAGCCTTACGCCAGCTTCCCTGACTTTTATTATCAGCCATATAGCTCGAGCTTGTCTCATGTCTAGCCAAGCATAGCCATTTTGACGGATCTTTTGTAGCTTGATTCCCCATTTTTTACCGGGAGGGGACTTTCCCCCGAGTGTTGTTATCGTGAACATGTTTCCTTGCATCAAGCATAGGTACGTTCTGCTGCTTGCAACTAGTTTGTTTGCTCCTTGACACTCATCTCCTCCTAGTCTGTAACTATAAAGCACTTTTATTCTTTTTCAAGCTTTTCAAAATATTTGAAAAAGTCCACAAAAAAATAAAAAAACCAAAAATCCAGATAAGAAAAGATGTTATCTTTGGCAGCAATCGAGTCGTGTCGCCTTTGAATAGAGCACTATATATCACATTCATTGGTTGGGTTAATAGTTTGACTTTAGGAGTTGTTACCACCTAAGTTGTACTTAGTGGTTTTTTATCAAGTGAGCCTGGTGAACCGGACAAGGTTAACTTGTTCGGACATCAGAAGACCTTTGGAAGTACTTTTGGGAAGTGCTTGTTATACTATATCACATGTTCATACCCCATGGGGGAATTGTAATAAATGTTCTAGCATGATAGTGTCTGTAAAAGACTCGGTCTCTTAGACTTTATTTGTCAATCTGATCAGCCTAGGGTGTTTTTTCCCTTGGTTATTATTGGTTGCTGAATAAACGACTGATAATTTCTGAGTTTTTCACTCCATACCTCCAAAGTTGGGGTGGTCGGCTTGGAATTCAGACCTATTAAGGTTATTAGAGTCTATGTGTCAATGTATAAGCATGCTAGACATCATGGTTGAGTCATATGAACATGTCTGAGTCCCCCTAGGTTTCTTCAATTTTTCATTTTTTTAGTTTTTTCAGTGTTTTTTATCAAAAATTTAATTTTTCCAAAACTTAGGCTATTTTTTAATAGTTTAATTGGAAAATTTGATTTCGTAATAAAAGTGGGCCAAATAATCAGTTTTAGTCATGTAGGTGCTCATTTTCAAGCTAAGAGCACCATGTAAACCCATGGACCCACTATTTCCTAGTTTTGAGTGATTTTCCATCACTCAGGTCAGAAAGCCCCAAAAATCAATTATTGATTATTTTAATTAATAAATTGATGAATAATGGAGCAAATCCAAAATCATAAATCAATGGATTCTCAGTCGATTTGATTGAAATCAGTCAGATCTAAAGCAGATTGACTGGATCTGACAAATCCTTGACTGAAGGAGGTGATCAAATCAGATCCAGAGTTGATATTCAATTGTCTTTATGGGGAATTGTGCCCTCTCTCTCTCCTCCACACATGTGGACTCTCCTGGATGCTTTGTGGACTGATGTGTCGGTTTATGGGTTGATGTGTCAGCTCAATCAGGCCCCCGGTTGACAAGTAGGCTCAGTTCAGCTTCATATCTACATTGATTGACTCTCCATCAGCTGATTTGATTTGATTCCTTGGGAATTGCGCCCCCCTAGGCTGGATGTCCTGTTTTTTGTATATATCCTGGCAGAAGCTTCCTCTTCCAAGCTAGTTAGAGTTGGATTGAAGGGCTTGCTATTGTAATTGTGTATTGATCATCATTTGTTGAAATAAAGAGAAGCTTTGGAGGCTCAATTGTGGAGTACCTTTCATGTGTGGATCATCATTATCATGCTGCATTCGAGGTGAAACTACTATTTTTCAATTTTTTGCACTTAACTATTGATCTGCCTGAATGGTTATTGGAATCATAGGGATATATCATTGTAAGTAAGCTTACTTACTTCTATTTTGCTGCATATGTTTTAATGAGATAATATTTGTATGCTAAATAAGATTATTTGCATGCTGTATCATCTACTTCTCATATGTATCTTCAGATTTAATGGTTCTGTTTGCAGGATTTGTTATGTAGCTTACAGGTTTGCCGTGATTGGAATATCTGTGGTTCAGGTTTGATTCCATTGGTTTTCCAACAGATATTGCGAAGATTTTTCCCCTCAGTGCTTCACTAACAAGTTTCCTTTGCAGATCTGCTTCAGCAACAAGCACTTCTCTTCTCCTTTTCCTCCTTCAAAAATCTTAAATTTTCTTCAAATTGGTTACTATTAAGAAATTTTATTGCTTAGATCTGTCTCATTAAGTAAATTATATATAGATATAGTTAATACAATCCTTTTTTAAGTTTAGATCTTAGTTCCGTTTCGCATATAAAGTTATATTTTAAGAGATCTAGCTGAAATTACCCTATTTTTGCAAGCATTTTAATGAAAATTTGTAGCTTGCTGTTAAGGTAGTTTCCTTTGCTGTACTTTAAAGTTTATATTCTGCAATAAAAGTGCACATCTTATTGGTTTCCCAAACAGTAAGCCAAGATCCCAAGGAAAGCTTGCTTTCCTTGGTTCCTTTTTGCATAACTAGATTACCCCAATTTAACAAAATTTTACTTAATTTTTTTTTTATAACTAGTGTAGTAACCCAAAACACTTTCAAAGTGTGTTTGGGCATATTTGATTCTGATTGCTCGCTATTTTTTAGCAGGTCCAATAAAAAAGAGGAGGAAACTCTACCAAATTTCTAACTCTTGGACGAATTGGAGCTTCCTGGAAGCTTCCCCCACCACCTTGTTTAATTCTAGCTTGTTACAAGCTTGTTGTAAGCCTTTGGATCCCAGATAACAAGGACCAAAGTGCATTAATTTTATTTTTCTAATATTGTAAATCGCTGCTAATAAAAAGAAAAGGTCCTTTCGAATAGGCTCTTTCGAGCTTATTCACCATCCCCCTTGGGGGGATTTGCGTCGGTGTCAATTTTTTACTTTTTGTTCATATCTTTTCAAACTAGCGTAGCTCTAATCTGCAGGGTAGTATACTTTGACTCATTATCAATTTCATATTCCATATTTGATATTTCAAAGTAATCTTAATACTTACCCCATGACTTCTCGATTGACCCGAAAGGGGAAAGAAATGCGTGGTAAGACTAATTAGAAAACCGGAATTGCGTATCTGTGTTTTCCTTTTCATCATTTGTTTCTCCAACTATTATAAAATTAACCCCTCCTTGATTCCCTGATTGAGATCCACTTGGATCGAAAGAGGTTCCTGGAGGGTTTTCTTTTTAACAAGAACACCATTTCTTTAAAAATTTACTAAAATTGACAAGACTCATGTGTGTATGCTTTGCACTTGGCTGCAGTTCATCTGATCAATCAAGCTGTATCAAAAGCATTTGAGTGACTAGAAGAATTAGGACTCACTCTCCCAAATTGACAAACCATCAAGTGAAAATCCAACACCTAGATCAAACCATCACGGTGGAAAAATACCCAAAGGAAGCAGGAACTTCTAAAAAGTGACCTCGGGGCGCCAATGTCTGTCACACCCTAATGGGTGCATTATGAACAATAGCCCCAGAGACTCCATTCAGCCCACATATTCCTTGCGGGTAGCCGTGAAGGTTTAGTTTTGGACATACTCCAAGTACTCTCGGATATATCTGGAGTCCACCCCTTCGCCTAATTTTAATCAACTCACACCTCAAATTTAACTTAAAACGTACCAAGAGGCAATTGCAAAACATTCACTTCAAGCACATGCAAGTACATTGATTTTATTTTGACTCCATTCTAAGGCACTGGTTATTTTCTTGCTTTATAAATATATATATTGTGTCTCAGCATTGTGCTTTCGTGTGCTCATTTTTGTATCTTGTCATCTTTGATTGTCTATAGTTAAATTCCAAACTCCTAAGTAACCCATTCAATTTAACATCACCGTACTAAGTAATTCAGCCTTAGTAACTTAATAGGGTCTACCCCCCTTGGCTTCGTTAGGAGTTGAGCCTAAACGGAGGAGTCAAGAACAAGGTGACAGCCTTGACTCGAGACTTGCCCCCAAGGACACACCGAGTGGCTTGAATATTTTTGCCACGTGACCCAGGTGTGTGTAAGGCGGCAACAGGAGTTGTACTCGTTTCTCTAAGTTGATCTCCATCGACTGGTTAAGCTTCCAGTCCCTATGGAGCCTCTGTCGATGCCTCCTGTGTCACAGAGATGTCCCAGTTTTGTATATTGATTCTATGCTGCCTACATTCAGTCACCATTCGCCTTTATGCTCTTGTTCAAATGAAGTTGAAGCCTGAGTCGTCCATTCCTTGGTTTTCTTGACTTTGCATATCGGCCATTCCCGGTACTGATACTGGTTAGTGCACATTATGATTGAGTCCTTCCACATTATACACCTTTGCTGAGTACCTTGTGTTGGAAGATGAGGCATGCCTTAATGCCCTCCTTCCAGCGGATTTCATCCCATCGACTTTAGATCATTTATTCTGGGATAGGAATCTAGAGTCATTTTGAGTGCCTTGAGACTTGTAGTCATTAGTGGCAGGTTCTCTTGCCATCAACAGTTTTTGGGAATACATCAATGTCCCCTAATCAATGGATTCTTTCGAGTGTTCGACCTCAACACATGTATTCACAATTGTTAGATTGCACTCTAGTACCTTGATTCCCATTTTCACTATTGGTGGGTGATCTCGCATCTGTTAATGGTATACATCAATGACCGGTAATCAGGCGATGGACTACTATGTTCAACCTCGACACCTCTATTCACATAGTAGGACATGTACTCGTAGCAGATTGTGTAGAAGGCCTCCCATATTGGTGGCATTTCATATATGCTACCTCCTTCATCATGCCAGTGTTCATGAGACTTCAGCTCTCGTGACTTGATTCCAGTGTATGTCAGATATCTTTAGCCATTATGGAGATCTTGATCTATTGTATATCTTCAACTTTCATGGAGATCATGAGCCTTTGTATATCTTTATCATGGAGATTCTGATCTATCTATATTGTATGTGGCGATGACCACACATGTCATATTTTGTATCATGCCTATTCATGGCCATTGTACTCTTATGTATCTAGGACTGTTGTATGTACTTGCAGTCATGTGCAGAGTTTGATTTTTGTATTATATTGTTGGATGGCTAGTTCTTCCACGTGGTTCTTCATCACTCCACTTATGGGATGGACTTATAATTTATTTGGCCATCGTATCACCCCTATGATCTCATACATTAGGGGGCATCTGTTACACCTGATTTTACCACACATGGTAGATCACATATCTATGGCCTTCCCTGTCCCTTTGCAGACTCTTTGGACCCCATGGACCATTTTTATACCTTTGATGTTTCCAAGATCATCCCTAAAAACATGCATTATTTACTATACGTGACTTTTAAACCCATTCTCGTGCTTATATGCAGATATGACCCTTAAACCCACGTACATTGAGATGCGTGGAAAAGGCCAAATAGTTTTGGAGTTTTCCTTGATGTGGAGCCGATTCACTTGTCTCTTGGCCTTCCATATGCCTTGAGATCGCTCAGATTCGACCTTCCATTACCCCATTGAAGCACTATATAAGGAACCCTTTGGATACATTGAAAGGGGAGGAATTGAAGAGCAAGAAAACTATAGTCCATTGTTTCCAAAGCTTATAGTTGAGAAACATGTGTGATTCATTCATGCAAGTATTTACGACAACATTAGTTATATATAGATAGATCAATTATGAGGACAACCAAGCTTTTAGGGAGGGCCTAAAATTTTAGTGTGCAGAATTTGAGGGAGGGCCCAAAATTTTAGGACGCTAAATTTTAGGGCCGAAGATTTTAGGCATGGAATTTTGGGGAACGAAATTTTAGGGCCCACATTTTAGAATTTTATGCTCGAAATTTTAGGGCCCGAGATATTTGATTTTTATGAGATTTTTTATAAATTTTGAAGACCTAAAACTAACACCCTAGAAACTAGGTTTTGAAAATAAAAATGGTGTGAGAGCTAAGGGAAAACCTACCCTAGCACAAGCCCTACCCAACCTAGGGCTTCTAAGGAGAATGGATAACCTAGTGACTAAGGGTCCTAGGTTAAGCAACTATTGTAGCATTGAAACGAATTAATAAACTTTAGTAAAGAACTTATATTTGAATAAAAATAATTATAAAAACATCAAAACAAAACAAAACAAAACATCAAAACAATTAACTATTGTAGCATTGAAAAGAATTAATAAACTTTAAACTTTAGTAAATAACTTATATTTGAATAAAAAATAATTATAAATACATTGATCTTGAGCTAGGAATCCATCCATATCTTGTTGTATACTCTTATTTAGTTAACAATTGAATGAGCTTTCACTATTACTTTATTAGATGCTCAAGTTTGTTGCACAATTTTATCGAGGTATGAATTTAGACCTAAGTTAATTGTATTTGGGTCCATAAATTATCCATAACAATTAAAGTTAAGCTTTCTTGTTATGGATTTTTTTGTAGTTGAGCATTATACCATTAGAATAATGAAAGAAGCCATATCAAAAGTGATAATAACATTTAAACTTAATTTTAAATGTTTTAAAGTTTTATTATAATTTAAATTTGATAAATAATGCTAATGAAATGTGTGGCATATTTGTTGTTGACCCATTTAAACTTAATTTTAAATGTTTTAAAGTTTTATTGTGATTTAAATTTTGATAAATAATACCAATTGAATATGTAAAAGATTTACTTAAAATTCTTAATATCTTTGTTATTACCTGATTCTCAACCACCTAAAAATTAAGATTTAAAAAAAAAAACCATTCAATTACAAAGCTGCAAAATAATGATCAATTTCATTATTAAAGATATTAAAATTAAAATTCTTTTACATAGAAAAATTTGCTGTGCCCTTCTATGAAAGGTAAAATAAGTACCGAAAGGAAATGAAGGCTTCAAATCTGATGCCTGGATGACAGCAATGACCTATATGATATGGATTTTCATGTTCCTATCCGATCACGATGCACCAAGCAGCAGTCTACAGTTGCAAGTGGCCGACAAAGGTTCCAGCAGCTTGATCGTGTCGCATAACCGCGACTCGCTGGTAAAAGTAATAAATATAAAACGTAATATGGAAAATAAAAAGAGATTAAACCTTGGAAACGCTCTAGAATATTATACAATAAAATCCGGAAAAAGAGTAAAGTACGCGTCAGAATAGGAACTTCAAGAAAATTATACGAGTAAATGAGGTTTTGGCGAACTCGAGGCTCGCAGGTCTATCTCTTTTCCAACGAAAGTTCCAGAACGACCTAACGAACACAAGAGGCACACTGCTAACGTTTGAGGTAGTTGTTTGGGAATCTCTTGTTCGACGAGAAAGAGAAATACCTTCCCTTCCCAGTTTTCTGTCTCTGCCTCTGCCTCTGCATATTTCTTCATCATCTTATATCCTCTTTGTCTACGCAATGGCTGCTTCGGCTTCCTCTACCTCCACTGCCGCACCTTCGAACACCAGTTCCAGTTATAATTACCAGGTATTTTTAAATCATCGCGGCGATGATGTCAAGAAAACCTTCGCTAGTCATCTTTATCATTTCCTCAAATCACAAGGATTCCGAGTCTTTTTGGACCGGTCAGAAATGCAGGTTGGAGACGAGATAGACACTCAAATAAGAGGAGCTATTGCAACGGCCTCTGTTCACATAGCCATCTTCTCTCTCCGATATGCCGAATCCAAATGGTGTCTCGAAGAGCTTGATCTGATGTTGAATTCGATGGACAATAGGGCTACTAAGATCATTCCAGTATTTTACAATGTTCTCCCTTCAGATCTCCAGGTGACGCGGGGGGAAAATAAAGTGTATGGCCCGGGCCTTTGCAATCTTGAAAAGAAGAAAAGATACGAGCCCAACATTCCAATCTGGAAAGACGCTCTTTCTCGTGTTTCAAAAATAAGCGGTTTTGAGCTGAAAGAATGTAATGGGTGAGTATTCTAAGCGTCATTGTCCTTATTACCTTGTAAAATTTGTATTGATAAATAATTTTTATATTCATATTTGGGTTGTTTTAATCTGAACAACCAGCGACGAAGGCGAGCTCGTGGTTCGGGTCGTGCAACGGGTGAACGAACTTATAACTAGACAAGAACCTATTATTAGAGAAATCCAACCATTGGATGTGCCCGCAGAGCAAACTGGCCTGGATAGAAAGCTAGAGGATTTTCAGAAAACAGTATTGTTGCAGCAGCAGCAACACAGCGAAAGCACCAAGGTTTTCGGGATTGTGGGTCCTTGTGGAGTAGGGAAGACGACCTTGGCAAGAGCAATCTTTAACCGGAACAGGTTAGGTTATGATCAGTCATGTGTTTTGGAAGATGTGAGACATCAATCTTTAATTTCCTCGCGAAATAAACTGCTCCAGGACATAGGGAAGAATTGTGGAGCTCTAGTAATTCTAGATAATGTGGATAATGGTGAGGACCTGCGTGAATTACTTTTAACCGTAAATGGCGTCCTTGGTTCTAATGGTTATGATACCTTAATCTTAGTTACATCACGCAATAAAGAGGCTCTTACACGCTCCGGAATTGGGGAGGAGTCCATTTACAAGCTGAAAGGCCTCGATAGAGAACAATCGCAACAGCTTTTCTGCTTGCATGCCTTTCACAAGCCTAATTATCCTGCTGCAGAATTTGAAAAAGTAGTTAACAACTTTTTGGATATTTCTGATGGATTGCCGTTGTCTCTCCAAGTGCTTGGGGCGCAACTATTTGAAAAGCAATTGTGGTACTGGGAATCCCAATGGCGCAAAATATCATGTCCAATACTTCCGGCCGTGATCGAAAGCCGACTAAAAGTTGACTATGACGATCTTGACGACCAGGAAAAAGAAGTATTCTTAGACACTGCGTGCTTCTTCATAAACCAAGACAAAGATATCGCTATTAGAATTTGGGACGCAACCGGCTGGGAAGGACGGGTGAATTTTGAGAACTTAAAGAACAAATTTCTTCTCGAGATAGACAGCGATAACTGCATAAAAATGCACGTTCACTGCAGAGACTTGGGCAGAGGTTTGGCGGAGAAAGAGCTTCCGAAATTTCACCGTCGTATTTGGCGCCCTACAGACAAACTTTCTCTTCATTCGTCCGTCCAGCCAGTTGTACGTAGTGTTTGAATTCAGTTATCAGTTTTATTCTCCCACAGATGTGTTTGTCAGGTTTTGAATTCTTAAACTCTGTATGTCAATATTGTTTCTAATAGCTTACATATAACAATTCAGGTGCGCGGAATCAACAGGGTTAAAGGAAAATCTGAAGAATCATATTATAGCCATCGTGAGGTAGACATTAGCCAGTTGCAGCTGTTAAGGGCTGAAGGCGATTGTTTGGAAAGCATATCTAACCTGGTGAAACAATCGGATCTTCTATGGCTATGCTGGGATAAGTGCCAGTATATCTCTACCTCCCTGCCTTCTTGGATTCCAACCAGGAATTTGAAGGTTTTAAAACTGAACGGCTACGAACAGAAATTGTTGCCGCATGGTCAAAGTGAGGTACGCCCGATTTTTATTTTTGTTCTGTTTTTGTTTTTCTTTGTATATAGGCTTGCAGTGGGTTTAAAATAATTGTATGTAAGAGCGCATTGCAGCCGCCTTTGATGTTGGAGCACAATGAAAAGATTGAAACGAAAGACAGTATCGAGCTATTGGGGAATGATTTTCACCTCCGCTCGTTGCCGCAGCACTTGAGACTCTAAACAACAATGGACATCGTTACCGGATTCTTTCGGGTCGTTGCGGCGGCACTTGGGACTCTAAACAATAATGGACATCGTTACCGGATTCTTTCGGGAACTTAGCAACTTTGCAATGGCTGCCACATTCCTTAGGAGATTTAAGAAAAGTTCAACATTTTAGTTTGAATGGGTGTTTCAGGTTGGAAAAGCTGCCGCCTTGCCTGCCTAACCGAAGTAAACTCAAACACTTAGAACTGCAGGGGACAAAAATAAAGGAAATATCTTGTGCTGAAGGTGTTTGTCCCAACCTTCAACATCTCAACATCAGTTGTTGTGAGAAACTGGTGAAGGTTGAAGTTTTGCCATCACAGCTAATATCACTGTACTTGCAAGAAAGTTTCCGGGCTTACAAAACTTCGACTACTGGACATCAGGGGCTCTCACAAATTAGAGGAGCTTCCCGGTCCTGATACTTGACAGGCTATTCGTCATTTAATGCGGCAGCCGAGTGAGTGTGGACCATTAAATGACGGATAGCTTGTAAAATATTGTTAGCCCTCTTTACAATGAAAATTCCTTTCCTCAAGTTTGACAAGAGTATTTTTTGCGTGATGATTATTAATTTTGGTTTTCTAAATTAATCTAATAAAATTATTTTAAAATTAAATTTGTATATTAAAAAAAGTGATTTTCAGAAAATTGATCAGTTAAATTAAAGACATGTTATTGAATCAATATCTCACTTTTATTTTTAGTGAGAGAATGGCCGGCCAATCCATGCGTTGGACTTAATTGGTTACATTGAATAAATAGGTAGGTTATTTTTAAAGAAAATTCATTTTTATTATGCTCTTTCAAATGATGGTTATCATGGTTGTTTCACTGATTATTTCAATGTAAGAGAATTGCTACTTTCAGGGAATGCAAATAAAAAAATATTTTATTTATTTATTTAAAATATTCTCATGTGCATGAATATATTCATTTTATATGCATCCATATTCATTCATTTATTATTGAAATAGAGAAATCAGATAATTGATCTCGCTAGTGATTTGAAATTTAAATACACAATCGAGTTAAAAAAAAATCCGACTGAGGCATATTTATCTCATTTAATGGTTTCCTATTTGATATAATAATAAAAAATCATGTCTTTTCAAAGGTGCCGCCCACGAATTTCTTTTATCATCACGTAATTAAGGTACACCAAGCTACCCAATGGTTTGCATTGATGCCATATAATCTGTTTTTATATTCTTCCGCTGATATATACATAATAACAGAAACATAGTTTAAGAGTAGCCTGAGTTGTAGTTTTCACTTTATTCGACTTTATACTTCCCTTTTCTTCGTGGAAAAGGGATGTCTTGTGGATGTTTGCTTTGATCAATATTTCACTTGTGCAATACTGAGATTGTTCAATCATGCTTTTTGACAATGCAGTTTTAAAGGTTGTTTGTATATTTTCACAATAAAGTAAAGAGAATGGTTTTCTCTATTTTAACAATTTTAGATTTTTTTCAATTCTTTATTGAATAGTTGTCAAAATAATACTAATATCATATCTATATACCATTCACATAATTCACTTATGTGAAGTGGAATTTCAAATGCAATGCTATCTATTTTTAAGGAAGAATTTCAAATGCAATGCTATCTATCTATCTATCTATCTATATATGATTTTTTCATAGCATTTTTAAGAAAGAATTTCATATGATTGATGGGTGTATAATTCAAGACCAGATGGATAGATGGTATTATAAGTAATTGTTTTATTATTTAGCATTGCCATGAAGAGGCTTATTATACATTACTTGTTTCATATGGATTTTTCCCATAATGAGTTAATCATTGGAAGCATGCCAACAAAAACATATATATGATTTTATTTATAGCATTTCTAAGCAATAATCTCATATAATTAGTGTGTATAATCCAAGACTGAATGGAAAGATGGTATTATAAATATTTGTTTTACTGTTTAGCATTGCCAAGAAGAGGTCCATTACACATTACTTGTTTCATATCGATTTTTCCCATGATAAGTTAAATCATTGGAAGTAGGACAACAAATAGTTGTATACCTCTAATTAATTGAGCATGAGTCTTTGCATTATTTTTTTAAGTTAGGATTGCCAAATTGGTAAATTGAGAAAAGCTAACAATTTAAGGTGCTCTAAAAAAATTTATAGAAGAGTCAAGCCCAATAATTTTAATAGGTTAATACATGAACTAAACAATGTTAATAATATATGATGTGCATAATTAGAAAGTTAAGCTTAGCTACTATTTTTGCTTGTTTTTTGTTTTGTTTTAAGTATTGCATCAAGCATGATTATTGATCATTTTGATATGATTGTATCGAATAAAATCTAAAATTTTAAATAGAAAAATGTCATTTAAAACACATGTCATGAGATGTATGGATGCATCACTATACTATGACGACTAGTCCTATTACCTGTGGATGTTTATTTAGGATTAACAACGTTCATTGGTAAAATGGTAACTTTATTTAAAAAAAAATATTTTCTAGGGGTCCTCTATGCCATCTACACTGCAATCTCCTAAAATTTGGGGGCTTCTCTACCAATCCCTCAATCTCATCCCTTTCCCCCCCTCCCTAGTCCTTGGCAAATTATAGGTTTATCACCTTTTTTTAGCAATGTTGTGATTCACATGCCAAGGAGAAAGTGCCAACAAGGTATGGGGCATGAAGTTTGATTTTACAACATTGTGCATGGATCACATGTCAAAATAAATTGTGAACCCTTTTGACTATAGATAATATCGAGGTAGATGTATTCACAAATCCAAGTGAAAAGAAGTTGGGCAGTTACAATGGATGTGTTTTCCATATTATACTTCAATTAGCATATAGAAAAAGGGTAGCAATGATTCATGTCCTCTTCGATGAGAAAAATAGTAAAGGTGGAGTGTAAGGGGCCGAAAATATTGAGTTTGCATTTTCTCATAATATTCCTCATTTCAAATTTCATTAAAGTACTAGTAATCTCTATAGTATAGTTGGTTTTGATAGAAGTTGCTAGAACATGGTGATGAATATTGACATCTGGAAGATCTTTTAAGAGGGTTGATGCTCATGAAACTAGTAGACATCACTATATTTGGAAATACATAAAATGTCAAGGGAGTTAGTTGAATTTGATGCTCTTGATTGCAAACCTATTTCATTTGAATCAATTCATGTTAGAACATGGTCATCATCTTGTGCATTATATTTTTATTCTTAATGTTGCTTAGACCCACCTAGTTAGCGGGATGGTGCAAGGTAATGATACCCACCTAGGATGCATTAGTTGCAATGGACTTCTAAAATATATATATAAATATGATCATTAAAATGAATTATTGGAGGAACCTACACAACTTTTTAGAATATGGTGTTAAAAGATGACACGTAGACAATCATATCACCTTCCAAAATATATAAATTTTATTTATGGAAATTAGGTATAACTCCCAAAAATGGCATTCTTCTAAGATTGATATGTTACTTTTTATCTAAAACATAATGCATATGTTCAAGCCAGGTCTCGGGTTTGGTATGTAAATTATTGAATTTTGTGAAAAACATTATGTAGAGTTTTAGATAAAAGGCAGTTCTTGTGCAGATATATTTTTCAAAAATGTGCAAAGTTAATTTTATATATATTTTTAAATTAAGGAAGTTAGTGAATCCATAAAATGACAAGGTTGAGCATTAGCCCCTATTTTCATGGTCTTAACACAATCAATCATCTGATTTTTTTTGTGTGTGTGTAGGTATTCTTATATACTTGTGCAGGTTCTTTTATATTTCCAAAATAGGCGAGTCAGTCAAAAGTTGAAGATTTCTTTAAGTGTGTGTAGCTTCATTAGTAATGGACAAGTGGACCATATACAGAATCAAGGTAAAAAAAACATGAAGTTATTGAGAATATGATGTGTTTTGCTATAATGCAATCTAATTGATACGGTTTGACATTCTGAACCTAAAACCATACTTGCAACTCATCCTTCACGGAGATGGAAAAAGGAAAGCATGCCATTTTTTTTAATTCAGGAGCATGTGTGTGTAAGTGGCATGTGCACATTAATAATGTGCATGCCCTACTAACACGTTGCACATGCATTAATAGCATGTGCATGCTACTAACACACGTGCACTAGTATCTATAGTATTTTAATAGTTGTGTATTATTTATACCCCCCTCTTGCTATATATCCCTTTCTCTATATAACCCCCACCTGCTATATCTCTCCCTAATTCCCCCTATCTCTTACCCTAAACTCTAACCCCTCTCTCTCTTCCCAGTCCCCATATCTCATATTTGTCTGTCTATCCTCCCTCTCTCTTCCTATCCACCCAAACCCCCCCCTCTTTCCATATATCTCCCTCCCCCTAACCCCCCCTCCCTCTTTAACCCAGCCCCCTCGCGTCCCATATCTCTTTATGACCCCCATCCCTCTTCCTCTATGTCAAA